>PVHY01014714.1:0-37795 GCA_004024945.1 Uropsilus gracilis | reverse complement strand
CTGAGATGCAAATCATTTCTTTGGTGATTTCTGGAGATTGTCCTTTCTTTGTTGGCGATGGATTACTACCTGTAGGGCTTGCTTGCATGTTTAAATTTTTTCTCCTTACTGTGTTATGCTTTCTAACCTGTTCTACATATTGAGTAACCATGGATCTTGTGTTGGTTGGCATGTTGATGGGAGTGTTTTCCAGGTTGAAAGTAGATCTGCACTTTAGTTTAGTTTAGTAATTTGCGCTGGCGCCAATGACCTCCAGCAGCTAATTAACCTGGGTGTGGGCAAGGTGGGTGGGTTTCCAGAGGAGCCTGGCAGCGGGGCTTGACTCCCAGGGGTGGCAGAGGTGGTGCGCGGCGAGGGGGTCCCTCCCAGGGTCCTGGAACTGGAGCCAATGACCTCCAGCAGCTAACTAATCTGGGCATGGGCAAGGTGGGTGGGTTTCCCCATTTGAGCTTTTTAATATGTCAAACTCAACTTTGATTTTGAAAACAGAAGGCATTAACATTTTCCTCAATGAAGCTATATACAAATTTAAAAAGAAAATACTTCCTAATCTTAATTATATATAAACTATTTCCAAAACATAAATATTACAGAATTAATCTCTCATTTACAGTAAAAAATTTTAGTCCATAGTGCAGCATTAGAGATTATAGAAGGTATTTATTTATTAATTTATTTGAGTGTATTTGCATGAGGATACTAGCTTCTTTGATTTTTTCATTTTTTAAATTGTTAGCATATTGAGCTTTTAAAATTTGAAGTTCAATAGATATTTAATCATGTATATAGTTCTTACTCATTAAAAATTATTCAATTTTTCTAAATTTTTTTCAATTTTTTAAAATATTCAAAGACATTTCAAATCCCACTAAAAACCACACCCCTTTTTTTTATAAAAAAGATACAGCTTCCTTTATTCATTGAATGCTTGAAGACTCATCTGTTAAGAATCTATGCATATAATTTCTATTACTTTCATAACTTTACCAGTCAGTTGAAACAAAAAGAGAAATAAGGAGGAAAGATAGACATCAAGTTAAGTTTTTAGTAATTATCCCTATTCCAGATAATTAAGTAAATCTCTGAGGGGAAATGTTTTATAGATTTCTGTGACAAATAAATAAAGTGAGATTTCGTGACTAAGCATTGATTTGACAAATTCATCTATCTATGCAAATTGACAAGTACCTAAATTAATGTAATCAATACAATGCTGGTAAAGAAGAATGTGAAAAAACCAGATGGCTATCAACTGCAATGACAATAGTATTGGCTGAGCAATGATAAAAAAAAAAAAAGGAAAATGTCTGTATGTATTTTACTCTAAAAAGATATTTGCATGTGTGAGATAATAGAAAAAAACTGTGTATATTGGCCCCTCCATCCCCTCAGCACACTCCCTACAACTCTTGTATATTTCTAAGTGATGGCAACACTAAGAGCATCTTTTGTTGTAATGAAGAGACTGTAGATGAACTCCTGGATGCATGCCGGTCACTAATAAAAAAATACATGGTTAGAAGTTTCAAACTCTCAGTTCTGCTCCCTTTCTCAGAGGGGGAGATGGACAGGAAATGGAGTAAATAAGTTGTCTTGCTTACATAAGGTCCCCTCCCTAAAATTCTAGTAGTGTGGCATCCAGAGTTCCCCCAGAGTTGATGAGCATATCTGTGGTCTGGAAGGGAGACATACCCCATTCCATACGGGAAGAAGCTCCTGCACTTGGGGATAGTGCCTGAAGTTCCTCCCAGTGTTTCCCCTCTGTAATTCTTCATCTGTATACTTTATCATATTCTTAAATAAAATGGTAAACATAAGCAAGTGTTCCCCCGAGTTCTGTGAATTATACCTGGCAAAGTGATTGAACCTGAATAGGGGGTATTGGGAACATCTGATCTGTAGTCAAATCTACAAAAGTTGTGGGTGAAATGGGAACTTAAATACTTATGGTTGGCCTTTAAATTAATGGAGGTGCAGTCTTGGGGGATTAACTGATGGGGTGTGATACTCTCTCCAGGTAGAAGTGAGTCAAATTGTAGGAGACTCATTTGTGTTGCAGAGAAATGCTCAGTGGTGTGGAGACTCCCTTTTCCAGCTTCCATACACATTTGGTGACTGGAAGTGTCAAAAGTGAAGTATTGTCTGCATGGTAATTACTAGAGAACTAATAGGGAGGACTATGTAGAATTTTCTTTTTATAGAAGTTGAAAATGAGCAAAATAAATGTAGTAAACATTGCTACTGACAAGCATTATGAAAACAAAATGGAGAGCAGAATGTAGTGGATGTTAAGAAATAAGAATATTAAATTCTTAAGAACACCAGTAATGATATCTATTGTCATAGATATTCAAAAAAAAGTAGAAAAGAAGCTATGGTTTACCAAGATTGTTCTGTATTAACTGGGCAATGAGACCAAAATGATAATATGAATTTTTTTTATAGTACTGTGTAAACTTTAATGGCATAGTCAAAATAATACAAATCTATCAATTGGGGCATATTATAGAAAAGTATTATATTATATATATATCTTATCATTATAGGTGGAAATTACAGAGATCAGCACATATAACAAAAAAACAAAGGCTAGTGTGGAGTAAAAGAGAATAAAAATTATATTATCCCCCAAATTATCAATAGCTGTCTCAATTTATTGTTATATAATTTCAATTTTTTTGCAAAGTGATCAAATTGGTATTTATCATCTCAGAACACTGGCATGGACCAGTTTATATCTTGTAGATTTTGAAAATTTTGAAGAGCACATTCTTATTTATTTAGAATAATGAGATCCTGCTATATTTTCCCAATGCATTATCATCACATAGTGGAACTTTTTTTACTGTCTTTTTACTAAGCATGTTTTAATTGGATGAGGCCAAAAATATTATTTCCAATGTTCTGTTACTAATCCTTAATTTCACTGATATCCTTTATATAGAAAAAGGACCCCATGGGTCCTGAGTGTCCTCACAAATCTTTGCATAGAAAAAGCAAAGAGACTCCTATTCTCTTAAGCAAAGGGCTCTATTACTGCATGGTGGGGTGACTCTAAAATTTATTGGCCAAATGGAGACACTTTTGAAAGTGAAAGGGAACACTATCAATAATTATACCTGGACAACAGGCATAAACTACAACTGTCTTGGGCAAACCAGGACGTATGGTTATCCTATTACACAGAGACAGAACAATGATGTATAGACTGGGACCTTTCAATTGCAGAGTGTAAGTAGGTTTGGAATTCTTTCTAATCTATAGCACCTATGTTGTCTTTGTGAGTTCTATTTCTTCATAGGTAGGCTGTTTGCAGGGTTTTGAAGGGAAATAAACTCTTTCTCCTGAAATATAAACTATTCTCTCTCTGAGATGATATTTAGATGTAAAAGATAATTAAAAAATGAATATAGTGTAATATTGGTAGTGTTTTTTTGATACTGAAATTATTGGGCTAGTGTTTTTTTGATACTGAAAATGAGAAAAGAGCTTCTGCAAAATTATGATAAGTCATGCTCTTTATTTTCTTTCCAGATTTCATTTTAATAAATTCTTCATATGAATTCTGCTAATTTATTAATTTGCAAAATTACTGGAAACTTATTGAAAAAAGAAAAGTAGCATGGTGACATTTTAAAATATATTGTTCTATTTGTGGCTATATCAAATCTATGAGGGAAATGTATATCCTCCACTTCAGGGATATATTTATTAAATCAATATTATTCAATTCTTTCATTACCTGATGAACATTTTTCTTATAGAACTTTCAAATTTTGAGAGAGACCCTAGTTTCATACACTATTTTATTCACTATTTTATTCCTTTTTCACAGGTTTTTGTTTTACATCTTTCAGCTATCATATTATTAATATTTGGTATGAAAATTTTATAATACACCTCATCATAGATCCTTACTTGCATTCTCTTATTTGCATTAATCTAATACCTATTTTGTTCTTTTATTTTCAATCTATTTTTAAACTACTGAGTTTTAATTGCATGCATAAAATGAGATAGGAAAAGGTATGTTTTAGTAACAAATTATCCCTGGCTTTTCAGTGACTTAAAAAGAAAAACAAACAAACAAAACCAAAATGCATTTGTGTCTCACTGTCTTTTCTTTTCTTTTTCTTTTTAAAAAAAATCTGTCAACTAGATGGCCCTCCATCTGTTGTCTCAATATCCAGGCTGTTTCAATCTTGTGGTTCTGCCATCTCAACTTGAAGAGTCAGGGTTCACTGTGACAGAAGAAAAAAGTGTTACCCATGTTTCTACTTAAATTATTGGACTCACAGATCACTGGCTGGGACTAGCTAAGTAGCTCACTGGGGAGTTACCGAGAAGAGACTAAGAGGAGAATGGGAATGTAATATTCATGCACCCCCAAAAAGAAATGAGTAATACTGAATGATTTTAATGTCTATGCTTCCAATGTTTCTTGCAAAACACAGCTTTACTTTTCCTTTTTTCTCAAAAGTTAAAAATTAGCATCTTAGGAAAGAAGTTTGTTTCCACTTAGATAAATTAGAGATATGCTTCATTTTGCTAAGTCATTTCTTTTCATATTTTCTTTCTTTCCCCCTCTTTTCCTATTTTATTATCACTTGTTGCTCCAGTTGTTGGTTGCTCTTTTCTTCCTGTCCCCTGTCCTGTCCCCAGCGGTTCTGGGAAATCTTTGGTGCTTTTGCCTAGAAAGTCACTGGACTAAGTGTCTTTCTCTTGATATGGCATTGTCTAGTGGACCTCTCTGTGTGAAAATTTCCCCTTTTTAAAGCATATCAGTTTTACTGGATTAGAGTTCCACCCTAATGCAGTATGAGGTCATCTAAGCTAGTTACGTCTGAATGACTGTATGTGAAAAAAATTATATGCAGGGGTTAGGAATTCAAATACATGTGTTGTAGGAAAATACAATCTAGTTCCTAACACTTGGTTTTCACATGTTTTATTTTCTTGTTTTCCCTTAACCACACCAAAAATCTAATCCCTTTATAAACTTTTACTTTCCTCTCCATGGTCTGTGATTACTACCTTTTCTTGAGACAGATTAACACTATTTACTATGTAGTCTTTGTCATTAAAAGGGCTTTTTTTATTATTTGTTAAGAGTTGCGTGTGGAATGAAGAAGAAATTAAGATGGAAGAGATTGATAGCGATCCGTGAGGCTAGCCCACAGAATGGGGATCCTGGGAAGCATGTCCAGGTCCAACTTTAATGAAGCTAAGAAACCCCTTATATAACCCAGCAAGGAAATGTTACAGTGATGTAATGGGGAAGTAGCAAAGCATATGTGACATGCAGCAGGGAGGATGAGGGGATGCACAATACCAGGAGAATTTACCTTTCGGGGCAACAGTCATTTACTAATAGGTCATGTGTCTCTTGGGACATTCCAAAGAGGTTAGGAAGCTTGGTTACAGGTGAGAGATGTGCTGTTGCCCACCCTCTAGTGTGCTAGAGGGGGCTAGAGAGATAGGAGGTGTTCCTCTTATCTAAAGCTCTATATTTCTACCTGCTTCCACAAATGGAGGTGTGGGTTTTTTGTTTTACTACCCTATTTATTCAGGCGTGGAACTTTGCACTGGTCTCACTGAGACTTTGTTACACAGATCTTAAAATGCTTTTTGCGGCTCATTTTTATCTGTAGCACGCTGTGAGTTGTTGGCATGCTTTTTTGCCTAATCAAAATGGACTTGATTTTTAGATGTTTTACTGGTAGGGTAACTCCACTCATCTACCTCAGACAGTATTTTTTTTTTAATGGAATCATTTTTAGTATTTTTTACTTTCTGCTGGTCTTAGAGTCACTGTACTCTGCTCATCCTTATCAGATGTTGCTGATATGATAAGGCTAACTCAGAGTTCTCCCTTCTAGAAGGAGAAGCTGCTTAGCAAAATTTTAGACTATATGACTGACCATGTTGTTAAGAATTTCATTGGCACTGGATGGTCTTCAAGGTGGTCTCTTATATTAATTCCAGATAACATAGATTTTTAAGCTGTGTTCCTCTAGGGCTGGGTAACAATTTGAGACTGACTGCCTCATTATTTTTATAACTTTTATGTCTTAATACTCTCTTTTCCCTGAGAGTTTTTCCAGGCTCACCAGTCCTGGAGCACTATGCCGGCCATCTTGGTCACTCCAGCTCTTCTTCCGTTCATCGTTCCTGGGTAGCTATGACTTTTCTAACCTTTTATTTCTTCTTTGTATAGCTTAAGTAAGCAAGGGGGTGGGGTATTCAGTTTCAAAAAAAGAAATGAGGGGTATACAGAGGCAAGTTAAGTGTAAAAAGTCACACATATGAGTTCCCATCAGTTGTGCCCCACATTGGGTGCCATTTGTTAGGAGTCACATGTAGAATGAAGAAGAAACTGAGACAAAAGAGATTGACAGTGATCTGTGAGCTAGCCCACAGAACAGGGACCTAGGAAGCATGTCCAGGTACAACTTTAATGAAGCTAAGAAACCCTTTATATACTCCAGCAAGGAAATGTTACAATGATGTAATGAGGGAGTAGCAAAGTGTATGTGACATACAGCAGGGAGGATGTGGGGTAGCACTAGACCAAAAAAATTTACCTTTAGGGACAACAGTCATTTACTAATAGGTCATATATCTCTTGGGACATTCCAAAGAGGCTAGGAAACTAAGTTACTGTTGCCCACCCACTAGTGTGCCAGAGGGGGCTAAAGAGATAGGAAGTGTTCCTCTTATCTAAAGCTTCATCTCTTTACCTGCTTCTATGTTCCATAATTAGTTATATGATTTGAAATATCATCTACATTTGGATTTAGTAATACTTAATATTGAATCTGTATAGACATAACCATGTATAAAATTATATATATGTGTGAACATTCTTTACTCACTATTATAGTTTTTATGCTTCATTGTCCTTCAAATTACTGATTTTAATTGGGTTTATTTATTAATTTGTCAGATTTTTAAATGACATTTTCTTTAGATGGATTTTGTATCTTTCAATTTTGTATGAATTTCTGCATACTTTCAAATATTATTTTACTTTTACTCTCTCCTCCAATGAATGATAAGTTGATGGGTATGACTTGTAGTCTTTTCTGTTGAAAGTTTCTGTAGTTGCTGTTTTGCCGTTTGATACCCTACACAAATTTCACATAAAAAATCTGGGATCAGTCAGGTATATATTTTTTCAGTTGTGTGGGTCTTATTTTTCTTCTAGGAAATTTGCTCGATTGTTTTCTCTTTCCTTAAAATTTGAAAACATTGGCATATTATGGCTAGGAGGTTACCTGTTTCCTTTAAACATTCTAGAAGTTAGTGAGTCAGTTAAAATCTTTGGTCATTCTTTGTCTCAGAGAAATTTTTTTCCACAGACTTTCTTAGGCTATTGCTTTTCTCTCTCTTTTTTTCCCTCTTCTGAATTCCTGTTGTTATGTATGGCCTTGTTTTGTGTCTCAGCTTATTCACAGTGATGTTACTGATCTAGAATATCTGGGAGCACTCTCCTGGGCCTATGCTACTTGTTATGAGCCCTTCCACCAATATGTCCCCAACAGAGCTAATGCTGTGACTGGACTAAAGGACTCTTGTGGTTCTTAGTATGATTCAAGATGCATGTCAACAGTAAACTTCAGGGAACTTTGAAAAAAAAAATGTATTACTTCCAGGTCCAGGAGGACACCTGAGACCCCTGACAATGAGGTTATGAGACTGATGCTAGAAAAGGAGGATGTGTGTGTGTGTGTGTGTGTGTGTGTGTGAGGAGAGAGAGAGAGAAAGAGAGAGAGATTGAGAGAGAGAGAGAGAGAGATCTGCTACTGTCAGAATTGCCTCCCAAATTTTGGTACTTTTGTCCTATGCTTTTCCTGACTATAGAGTAGTGCATCTGGAGGCCTCCATGTGCTCCATCAGAGCTGGCAGGGAGTCAGGCAGCCCCAGAGTTTGGCAGAAGGAGGCTAAGAGTTTAGAATCATGAGAGGAGAGCAGGCACAGAGAGCACACTCTATCTGGACACAGGAGGCACTCTCTAGGTGCCAACACTAGCTATGCTATTTATTAACCGTGTAACTTTAGTCCCATCGCCTAATTGTTCATTGTCTCAGTTTTCTCATTTGTAAAATAGATATGGAAAAGATAATCTTCTTCTAAGTGTGATGCATCAGTCACTGCATTTAATGTAATATGTTGGTGTTGCATATTATTGTTATTATTCTTTAATATGTTATTATTCTTTAATAATAATTATTATTCTTTAATATGATCACAGTTTTATTAATGAAACAAAAAGAAATGACACAGAAAAGATTGTTTTTGCCCTTGGCAATTTTGACCAGGAGGAATGAAAAGATCAGTTTAACACATTTCTGTTCCTATAATCATTGTATGTAAAAGGGCTTAGAAGTATGTGACTCTGGATGCCTTGGAATTATACAACTAAATCAAATTATTTGTTTGCCTCTATTCTTAAAATTCATATTTTACAAAGCAAACACACATACTTTTTAAATGTTGAAATTCAGCAAAGCTTTGGGAACTGTGGAAACCTGAACAATACTGAGATTTTGGTGGAGTGTACAGAATATATTTGCTTAGAAAATCTGAAATAGTCTTAAGAAGAGAATTCTTAGAAATCTGTTACCTATCTAGAGCATTGTTATTGCTACTCTTATCAGTTACTTCCTCATTTTCTTTTTACTTGTTTTATATATTTTATATGAGGATGTGGATACAAATTTTGGTAATAATTTTAGCACCTAATGTGGCACCATTAGCATATTTCATGTTACTTGAAAATGTACTTTTAATTACAGTATTTCTTTGTACTGAGAAAAACTGATTTTGCCATTTTCCCTTATATGAATAGTTATTCCTAAATTTTCCCTACTTAAAATAACACAGAACTTGATGTCTTCCATTTTCAAATTTCCTTTTCTATGTTTTTTTTTTTTTTTTTTTTTTTTTTTGCAGTAAGAACAACTAACTTGAGATAGACTAAGGCTACAAAAGGAGGGATAATGATAGAAGTCTTTATTGAAAGATTGTGGGATATTTAACATTCACAAAATTAAAGTTAAAAAATGATTAACATTTGTTAACCTTTCATACTAAAATTATAATAATTAGCATTGACAAGGGCATGATGAAACAGACAAACCCAGGCATTGTTGGGTTGGAGAAGGATGCTAATTAAATAAGCTTTCTGCAAAGCAAATTGGTAATACATTGAAAAGGCTTCAAAACATTCTTTGACCAAGTAATTTTATACTAGAAATTCACTCTTTGTTAATATAGGAAATCAAATATTTCCGTAAAATAAATTTTATTGAATTTTTGGGCAGAGGTTGTTCTGCTCTCTTCATCCTGACTGTCTTTATTTAAGATTGCCCATCACATACTTAGAGTTTTCAGCAACTGGTGTCTGTATTATTTTACCTCACAGATATAACTCACTTGCCCAACATACACACTGATAGAAACTGGATCAGAAAATACCTAAGGATTTCCAATATTGCAATAAGCAGGATGGTGACTGGCACTGTTGAGAATAAAAATGTATTAGAAGTAACAGACTAACTGGAAAAGCTCCTGGTATTCTACTATAAGATTCCAAGTCTTACCTGGATTCTCACCACCCTAAAAATTAGTTGATATTTAACATTATTTAAATAGGTGTTTAAATGGGATGATTGATACACCACACTTTGGAAGAATGTGTTATTATTATTGTATCTACTTTACAAAAGAGGAAATGGAGGCACAGAGTTGTTAGGTAATGGGACTAAGTTATACAGTTCATTACTAGCATAGCTAAAACTGGAACCTGTGTAGTTGAAACTCTTAATTCCCATGTTACATGGCAGCTCATAAGATAAATTTGCTCATATAAAGATTTATATTTTCATGTCCCACATCCTAATAAACATAGTTTAACATATTATTTATGGGAAGGTTCATCAGTCACTTGTTTCTCTTTGAGAATGTAATATTAAAAGTATGTTGTGTGAAAAATTCAAAATTTATTATTTGTTAAGGAGTCTCATTTTATGGGCTAAAGATAAGTAGGAAGCAGTGTTAAGGTAAAAAAGTCAACATATTTACAGTCATGTGATTTTTACAAGTGCCTTAAACATTAGTCAGACGTATTACCTGCAGGAAGTTTTAGTTATGTACATGCAATCTGCCTTATTTGTTTTATGAATTTGTTGAGGATACTAGGTGAGAAAGTCTCTGCAATATGATATCTTGAATAAGTTATGTTTCTATTGTTATTAATGTATTTTGATCATTTGGGAGGGAATTAGTCTTGTTGATTTGGGGAAACATTTTAAAAATTGATTTTAGAATAATCAATACCACTTCTGTTGGTAAATGGTGCCAAAGTATCATGTCAGGACAAAGGAAAAGAAGTATAGGGTGCCAACATGAAAGTGAAAAATAAAAATATGATTTGTATTTGTTCTGCTCCTCAGAAACTAGATGGAAAAGTCCATGAATCTAGAAAATCAAAGATGTTAGAAAATTTGTTTGTATATCAGAAGATGTACTTATCCTGTCTATATTTTGAGGGCCATCTTGGGACCCATATACATAAATGATGGCAAAAGATTTCATTTAGCGAAGAATGTTTTATGACTCATAAAACTTTGCTCTGCTTAAGAATTAATTAAGAGAAAAATACTTCTGGCAGTTTTGAATATTTTAACAAAGTAAAAATATATGTCAATTAGCTATTTTGTATTATCTGTGGCATATTTTAATTTTAAATAACCTTTTTACCTCCTATGCCCAAATCTCAAGCAATTGCAGTTTTTTGGGAATGTAAATTGACTGGATGCTCTACCTTCCTTATTTCCACTGTCTTGCAACACTGAACACTTGATCATTATCTCTTTGAACTTCTTTCCCCTCTTTGATTCCATCAGCAGAGCTTTCCCATTAGTCTCCAGTTGCCACTGACCTCTCAATCCTAACTTCACTCAGATTTTAGTACATTCTGTGAGCATTTTCCTCCAGTGAATTGTAGCCTCAGGCTGTGGGCAGGTACTGTGGGTGTTTGCAGTCTTAGTAACAGGCAGGCTGTCTAGATGCCTGCTGATACTAGACAAGGGAGGGTAGGTTATTTCCTGTGACCTTGGGAACTAGCTGTCAGCAAGCCTGGGATGGAAGCCACAACTTTGGTCCATTCACAGCAAGATCCACAGATGTGGTTTGCCCCAGAGGCATGTACCCCCTTGATTATTATGGGCAAGGGGACACCTGGAAAGCCGAGAAGTCAAGATCAGGGAGGGTTATGTTTTGGGCACTGTAGCATCTAACTGCAGGAAAGTCCTTTAAAAGAGCTGGAATTGCTGCTTGATTTCAACAACTTTGCAGGCAAAGTTTTCTCTGGAAGAGTGAGCTCCAGCTGTTATGGTGGGGTTCTGTGGCCCAGTAGTACTCACTGGAAGTTCAAAAGGCCCAGATGGTAGAGGGATAAGGTAATTAACCTTTTAACCCTGGTTCCTAATTTGATTTCAACTACTATGGTGTCTGACCTTGTTGTCCCTACAGAGAAAAAGAACCTAAGGAAACTGACTAGCAGTGTTTCCTTTCTTTTCTCTCCTCTTGCTAAGGTTTTAATTACAACGGGAGTGAATCCTCATTAGGTATGTGCCTACTTAATCAATCTTTGCCCATTGTGCTCAGACTTAGGTCTTATGCACCTTAGAATCTTACTGTTTTCTGAAGGAAAGTCCCTTTGTTTTCCATGTATGGATGAAGGCACTTCCCTGTTCTGTACAAATGCTCCATGTTGTGGCACCTGGTGTGGGTGTAGCTTAGACCCCAGAGAGAGACTCTGAACCCCTGATTTCCCTTGCAATCTTGAGTCCTTGGTGAGACTCTAGGGATTTCCCAAGCTTTCTGAAGTTCCTGTCACTTCTCCTTGTGGAGATGCTGATCCTTGAATATTTCATTTGCTTCTAAAAGGAGTTGCTCTTGTATAGCTAATGTTGATGCAAATTTGTTGTGTTTGCAGTGAGAAGATGAGTCCAGAATTCTGCTAGTCTACTATATTGAACTCAAAAACAAATAAACAATCCTAAAGGCCATCTTAAATATAATGTGCCTTAAATGGAATTCATTTCTATCGATAAAGGTATTATGTAACCATTAAATTAAAAGACTCCACATTATTTCAAGCCATTCTCTATTCCTTATATACTATTTACCCAACTCTTTTAATATATGTCAAAACCTATTTCTGGTGGTGTTACTCTGGGTCTTAGTCCTCTCTTGTTTTAGAGGAACAAATAACTTCCTAACTGGACTTTGAGAGCTGGAATTTTTGTCTTTGCTACAATCTGCATGCACTGTTATTAGGATGATTTTCCTAAAATATAGTGTTTATTCTATAGTTTCTTAACGTCACTAAGAATTTTTCACATAGATTTTTCATTGATTAATAATCAAATAATCAAATATTTCACTAATTAGAAAAAGGATGATTTTCACATCAACATTCCTTTTCATCACTTTCTACATCCAATTTTGCCAGAGGTTTATTTTTATTCTTTGCTTGTTCAACTTATCTCTACCTATCTGGACTTATTTCAAATGTTTTCTTGATGGTTTCCCTGAGTAGTCAGGTACTTTCTCAGTTTTGTTAGTATATCATTTTAAAACAATACTAGTGTAACTACTATCAATACTGCTTCATTTTCTACCTTGTCTTTCTTTCCTTTTCCTCATTATTCTTCACTAAAAGATATTTAGTAAATGCTGAACTTCTCACTTTTTTAAATTCTCACTTTACTGAATTCATTATGATTTTCATATGTGTGAATGAAGGATATAAATATAAATTCTGAAAAGACTAGTTATGGGTAAATATATTTAAAATATTTGATATAATTCCTCCCTGTAAAGAAAAGATTAATATATTTTACTCAGTTTATCTTCTTTATTTGGTGGAAATGAATTTATTTTTTTCTTTGTATGGATATTTCCATAAAAATTTCAACATCAAAAACAAATGAGTCAATATATTAGGAGTGGTATATAGTCTGAGCATAGTTTGCAATAAATACACTTAGTTAATTTGTCAAATGCTGAAATGTTCAGTGAATGGGATTTTATTGAACTGATGCAAGCTGCTCAAAGAGATTAGGTAAGACATGGTTTTAAGTGATTCAGGATGTGCTACATTTATTAGCTAAAGGGTTTTCTTTTTGTTTAAAACTTTTAATCAAATAGATTATCCATTATTTTTAATCTTGTTGTTACTGAAAGAAAAAAAAAGATCCAAATTTCTCTTTTCTGTTCTCCGGATAGTCTCAATGAACTCAAAGGCACAATCTAAACATCTTGATGACATGCTAATTACATTCTAAAATTAGTTTCCACAGTTGAGAACTTTAGTTTTAAAGATAAAACAACATCCTTAAAAGTGGTTTATTATTTTTTAAAAGCATTGTTGAGAATGTTTTCTTTAAGTTTTTCTGAATTAGCCTTATTTTATTCTTATTGACTCTTTGTCAGCAGAATTCTCCCTGATTCTTTTAATTTACACTGCACAAAAGACATCACCTTTGGTGACCTTTGCTCTCCCACTCTAGCATGAAATTTCAACAAATGTAAAATCTAAAATTTGACAGGCAGCTGATAGATAATTATTTGCAGTTTTAGAAGTTCCTTAATTACAAACCTATTTCTAGGCAGTCACAGTGTTGAATAATGAGAACATGACATCAAATGAACTAGAAGCAGGAATCAACTCAAAATTTGCTAGTGGTCATTTAATCTCTCTGAACCTCCGTTTCTTCGATCTGTCAAATAGACACTTCAGAGAGTTTATTTATAAATACTGATGTTTTCAATAGTGAAGTACTCATGATGAGATTGGGTGCATTCAGGGTGGTATGGCCATAGGCAGTGAAGTACTTATGCAATTTAATCTACTTTTATTTTTATCATGCCTGTTAGAGTGCTTTTAATAATTTGAAGATAGTCATTCTAATGAATTTGCATCTAGATATTATTCTAGTATATATATTTTAAAATAGATGTATCTACTTGAAAACACGTAGCCTAAAACTTATGGTAAGTTTCATTGAAATGTGACCTGACCCTCATTGGGTCAAACAATGAGAGAATAATATTAAAGAACATTGTACAAAACTTCATGCATATTCAACATTTATTGAGCACTTACTTTTATGACTAAAATAGACCATGGTGAGTAGAATACAAGATTTTTTGAAACATCAGTGTCTGTGATTCAGAGTCTGGCAAATATTTATAAAGAAGTCATATGATTTTAAAGGTGGTAAAACTATAAAATGTAAGTAAATACTTTTATACATAGGAAATTTAAGGGCCATAGAATTTAAGAGACTTGGCCAAAGACATGCACAGTGACTTTTCTATTAAACTGAATCTTTTTAGTCTTTAGTGTTTCAGTGCTTAGCATTCAACTCTATTTGTTGAATGAGTGAGTGAATTGTAGACAAGCTTCTAATATTGATTTTGTTACTAAACTAAGTCCTTTGATATTATGTCACTCTTTCTGTGGAAAGGAAAAATGAAGCCAGAATTTTCTTGGTAAATTTAAAGAAACAGAATAGAGAGGTTAGATAGCTCTCAACTGAGTCATAGTCTGTTAGGTATATTATGCAATGACAATTGAACACATTGCTTAACTGCTGTAGTTACTAGTCAATGCTAATTAATGTTTTGTTTTCTCACATTTAAGGAATTCATGGTAATTTATCAATGGATAACTAAAAAGTTCCCTAAATTCTTTTAAAATAAGTATTACAGAGATTTTCTGACAATAAATTTCTTTACTAGCAGATAAATACATGTGAATTGATAATTTAGTTTTTTAAAATTTCTACTATATAAATATCTTCTTGGTTTTTCATAAGATCTGATAAAAAGAGTGTTTTGTTAACTTTGGTAAGTCTAGTCAAGAATCTCAGTTTAACCCTACTTGTAAGCTAACAAGGATGATGGCAGAAACCAAGTATTTCTAGGTTAGAGAAAAGAGACATTAGGGGGAGGGAGGGTGGGTTAAAAAAAAAAAAAGAAAAGGGACATTAGTACTAATGGTCAGCTAGTAGCAGTAACGCTTTTGCTATCAGCTCTCCATGTGCTCAAGTCCTTCTCAGGAACCAGAAGAATGTTCACATAAATGATAAGTTATGCTACTGGAGAGGATTCCTGAGCTTTGGAAACCCAGAGATTACACAATGGTCAGTACACAAACTGGTTTCTTGTTCTGGAGGAGGGCTGGAGGCACATCTTAAGGCTGGAGGCACACCCATACTTTAGAACCAATACTATCTGATTTTGAAGGCCATTTGCTATACAAGCATTTTCTAGAAGACACTATGGAATACATAGCAGTGAGTATCTCTTTAACATGCAAAATAACATGTTGCCATAAGGGACATTATGGTGAACTGTCAATAACATTACATCGCATTGATACAAAGTGCAAGTTCTCAAATATTTATTGAAGTTCTACTCTCTATCAAATTTAGTTCAAGGCACTCTGATAGGTACAATGTGAGAAGAAAGCTATGAACCAGTAAATATAAGAATGAGTGAATGAATGAGTAGATGTGGTTCTAATATTGATTTTGTTGGAAAGTTAAAGCATTTTCAGATATATACTATAAAATACAGTGGTTTACTGCATATGCCACAATGTAAAAAGTTTCGTGTCAAAATTGCTTAAATCATCATAATAAGATTGAAAAGTTGACATGAGAGTTTAAATCCAAGTCCCACCACTTACAATCTCACACATAGTATTTATGTTCTCCATTCTTCAGTCTCCTCATTAGGGAGACGGAAGGGTAATTGAGAGATTAATAACTTACTAAATGTTTCAAAATTTATAGAACTGTTAGAATAGTTTCTAAAACTTGCTATTAAAAAATGTGTTAGCTTTATAAACTCCAACTTCTATTACTTTTATCATTGTGACCTTAAAAAAGTAACTTCCTTTCTGAGTCACATTTCCTCACTTATAAAAAAGGAATGATAATATCTCATAGGTTGACTGTGAGTCATAAATTAAAAGTGTATTCAAATGCTTAATAAGGACTTAAAACTGTTAGCTCCTATTATTAATAAGGAGATATATACTACATATAATTAAAGGGATAGAGTTTGCTTTCTTTTTCATACTTCTTTAAATCTCTCCCCCTAATTAATAACTACTGGAATAATGTATTTGGTGCAGAGCAGGGGTGGGGAAGGGGGAAAGTTGAGACTGGTTCTAAATTTTGTCACTCGTTCATTTATTCAAAAATATATTGGTGGCTGGTATTTGACAAAAGATAAATATAAGAGACTCCCTTGCCTTAAAAACACAGACACACAGACACACACATACACACACATACACAGTAATGGATCAAATCACTTACATTCTTCCACATACGTCAGAGGAAGCAAAGGTGATCAGGAGGTCATATTTTACTTATGCTGGGGACAAAGGATCAGGGCAAAGTGGGAAAAAATAAAGTACAGTATGTTTTGAGAGAATAATAAAATATTTAGTTTAGTCACTTCAAAGTCTGAGGCACAAATTGGGTTGATTGTTGGAGTCATATTGGGAAGGAAGTATGTAAATGCCAATTTGGGGTTGGGGAAAATGCCAATTTAAAGGGTGACCTTCATTTCAGAGATTTTGTGAAGTTATTTATGGTGTTGCTGTTGTTGCTGCATGTAAAATGGGGGTTACAGCTGAGCACTTGAAGAAAAATCATGTCCACTCTCTGTTGATGGTAGAGATGAAACTATTACAACTTCTTTGTATTATATTAGCAAGTGAAAGGAGGTCCTGTGAATTCAATAGCAATGAAAGGAACCATCCTAGTGCACTAAGTCCATTATCATCCTAGTTGTTGTGTGGGCTATAAATAACTGAATAAAGCTCTAAAATAGAAATGCTGACCAATGAGTTAGGGAAAAGACCAACCTCTGGGGTTAAACTCATACTCTATCCTTGAGTGACTTAGTGGTGAACGTGGCTAAGGATTAAGGAGAACTGCCTTGAGTTTATGGGCAATTTTACACCCCTACTCCCCTCAGGCCACAAGGACCTGCAATGATTCTATTTCACCATTTAATGTGAAAAATACTGCTCCAAACGAGCTTATTTCCTAACGTATGAGCCATCTTTTTCAAATGTTTACATGGCTTTACACTGTTTAGCAGAGTAAGGTATTGAATTGCCAACTACATGCATTTTGTTTTAATGTTGCTATACCAACCCCCAACTCCAGCAAAAAATATTCTCATTAGCTGTTCTTACCTTCCTCAAACATATAACCTCTCGGCAGGTCTCTCACTCTCTAGGCAAGCCCATCAACAACCCACACACATCAAGCAAGTGCATAAGCACCAGCTGTCAACGGTGCTTTCAATCCAGCTGTCAAGCCAGGTGTGGTAGGCGCTGCACTGCGCTCTGATGTTAATGATGGATTAATTAAGGCAGTGTGTGTGCATGCAATGGAATCTGGAGAGCAGTTTGTGTACTGCTTTTGGCTAAGATTCCTTAGTAGACTTCAGTGTATTCCTTGGGGCCTTCCTCCCTACTTGCCAACAGGTCTATACATTCTGCTTCAAAAGCAAACAATCAGCTTATCTGAATTAAAAACAAAGAACCCCATGACTAATTTACCAAAGCTCATGATCTTGGCAGAGAAAGCACAGCGCTTATTTGACAGATCATGGAAGGAGGTGGAGGTGCTCTCTTTCTTATTTTTTGGAGTAGGTTAATCTGTAGGTAATCTGTAGGTACATTGCTATGCTTTATAAACCTGTGACATATGTTATTCATAGCTCATGGGATAATAGGATTTTGCTATATTTAACTGTTTCCTATAAACTTTGTTGTTTTTGTAGCTTTATAGGATGTCTTTGTTGGCAACATTTTTGGCTTTGAGAATTGCTTGCCTCCTCCAATATTATGATTATCATTATCATTGGTTACTTCTTTATTATTGACTAAGCTATTCTCAAGACAATTTATACATCTTTCAGCAATAGCTTTAAGCCACTGTTTCTGTGTTGTTTACTAAGAGAGTATTACTTGACAACATTTTTTTTCAGAACTTGGGGACCCCAAAATTCAAAAGCTTTGATCTTAGTGTATACTCCATGGTATCTTGGTTGAAAAATGCAGGTGTCCATTTTTCTTTTTTAGATGGAATAATAGCAATAGTAATGTGGGATTGATCTCCTTAGAGGATCAGATAGGCTTTTCTAAGTGTGCCCACAGTAGATGGCTATTCACTTTAATATGGGAATAGAGGTCAATGGAGACTGTGAGCCCACTGCAATCTATTATCTTGAGAGCTTGTTTGGTAGTTCTAGTAGGGAAATGCAGCTACTGTGTACCCTTGGTGGTCCCTATCCATTTCGGGAAGGCTGATCTTTTCATCCAGTAATGCAGCTTCCAATGGGACACATATGGAATGATGCAGAAGGAAAAGGGTGCCCACTTATTCAGTCATATCAACTGAATCAGCCCTGGCTGTCAATGGCCTATCAATGAGATGATGGATGTTACAACCAGATCATCCTCATATCGCACAATCTATTATTATTATTTAATACAAATTTTAGGATAATGAGGACTCTAGAGGCTGAGAAGTTCTGATTTTGCCTGATCCCTTCTCTGTTTAAAGAGAAGATCATCATTCCCAAAGTGTCTACCTTTTTCCTAATCAGAGAAACAGCCTCTGCTTTCCCTTTCATGACCTAGAGGAAAGTCATCTGGAGGGTCTCATCCAATTATAGGTTTTTCGGTGAGAATCTGAGAATCTTACCTTCAGAGTAAGGATAAGATAACCCCCTTCTTGTCCATTAGATGAAGTTTCCCCTCTACTTCTTCTTAATGGCTCAGTCCCTAAACATAGCATAATTATCACAGGTCTTTTCAGTTATATTTTTAGAATTTCAGCCACATAAATTCTCCCTTCTGTATGCTTTAACCTTTTGTCATACTAATTTGTCTGATGTTAATTTGTTCGTTTAGCCTCAGAAGAACCTCAACAGGATGACGGACTATTCTTCTGTAACCCAAGATTAGTAGCAATAATAATGACTTCAATTGTTGGAGAACCTATTATGTGCTGAACTCTAAGTACATTATGTGTATAATCATAATCAGTGATTAATACATTTCATGGAACAAGTTAGAGAGACTAAACCTGCCCAGAATTGGGTAAGTCATAGTAAAGGATGCCCTTCAAGAAGATGGATGATAAACATCATTAGAGCTTTTATAAAGGAGAGAAAGGTGAACTTCTAAGGAAACAAACATAAGATGTACACATTCTAGAAAACCTATAGTCATAATCCCTATTGGGAAGCAACTGCAGCACACACATCTTGAGTAGAGAGGTAGAATGGAGAAAGTTTGTAAAAAAAAAAAAATGTCATGGTGATGAGTCTGAATTTGACTTCTAAAAAGAAGTTAGTGAAAAGATCACCAATTATTTTTTTGAAACGGCAATATGAGGAATGTATGGGAGTGAGAGTGCCTGGTAAGTGATACCATTAAATATCACTGAGGTATATGCTTTCTCAAGTGCAGAAAGGCAAGCATAAGAGTGAGCAATGTAGAATCATCGCATTCACTCTGCTCTAGGAAGCTACTTCATGAGAAAAATATCAGACAACTGAACACTACTTTATTGTAATAACAGCTAAAATCTGAATAACACAGTTAATATCTAATAATAGCTAACAGTTTAGTAGTGGTAAGAATAGCTAACAATTGTACATACCAAATGTTGCCTTAAGTTCATTGTAAATTTTAGCTTAGTTCCTCACTATAAGCCTACAAAGTAGAAGCAATGAAGTGGAGGAGCCAACTGATGAGTGCATAAAAAGTTGTCTCCAGATTTACTATCTTGACAACAGATGTTAGTAGGATTTTAGGTATTTTATTACATTTTACTTTTCAGCTATTGTATTTTCCCAAAAAGTAACATTTTATAAAGGCAACTTTATATATATATAATCAATAATAAGATGTCATGTTTTGTCTGGAAATTCTCCATAGAGAACTCCAGAGATTGCATTTCTGGAGAAGTTTGACATTTGGAAAATGATAATTAGATCACATTATATCTGGATATCAGGGAAATATTTTACACACTACCTTACCAGTTCTCACCAGAAAAATAAATTCTGAGTGGCTTGAATGTGCTCTACTGTCAAATGGATTTAAAACAGAGTGAAGGGACCCTAAGCAAAGGGTAATGATAGCTATAATAATGATAAATGGCAATGCATTGGGTTAGGAATAGGGTGCACAGTTGACTGCTTTTATTTAAGATGTCTTGGTAATGTTAAAGCTGCAAAAAGCATTAATAAATGAGTATGTGGTGTTGTAATCTGAAATCTTTTTGCTGATATATTTATCCTTGCTCAAAAAATTATATGTAGCTATTATTATCTCATTAAATATAAAAAAAATCACATCAATTAGCTTGCAACATATCCCAAGTATCACAAATATTTTAAGAACAATTATTTGTTTATTACTATACATGGTAGGACCACTCAACTGCCAAAGTGAACAAATTCTTAATTTTTAAGGCAAAGTCAAAAGATATCTAAATGAACTTTAGTTGCAACAAACAATATTAATTTTTCAAAACATAACTGCTATTGGAAATTCTGAGGAAATCACAAAGAATGTTAAAATGGTAATAAGCAGACACATGAGAATGAATTAAAAATATATGCATTTTTAAAAGAATTTTGACTATAAAATAATATCAGTGTGTATATGCAAATTGTCTTAGCTATGACTTCATAATTTGTAATGGTATTCAGCCTGACAATGTTTACACTTGTTAATGACTTCCTTTATGAGTGATAATTGATCTACTTCATTATCATATTAAATTCTTGATCATATGCCATTAGGTTTGATGTAATAAATGATCTGTGTGATTTTTAGTGTAATGAACTAATTAGACTAATTAAAATCAATATGTGTGCCAATATTATACTTTGAATCCAAATGCTCCTTCTCACTGTGCTGGCTTAAAATCAGCAACTCAGTAAAAAGGATCTAATGCTGATTTATGAGCACTTGAGGAACATGAAGCAGAATAAATTGCTTGTGGTAGTAGAGACAGCATTAGCGAAGTATAAGATACTAAGTGCATTGTAAGGTCAGCATTAAGGGTGTACTTACACATGTAGTTATGTGGCACCTTAAACCTCTTCTTAATATATCAGAATATCCTAGCAAAATTATTTGGTTAAAATGCCAGGGTAATTACTCTGCACTTGTTCATAAATATCACTGGAAAAAAAAATACAAGTAGCCCAATTAGGTAATCAGTCTACAATCTAATGAAAACATGCATAATTAGTTTGATACATGTTTTTAAAAATTGATTTATTTTCTGATAAGATGAAAGAAACACATTCTAAAACAGAGTTTAAATAAGAATCAGTGTTTAAGTTTAATTCTTCTACTTTAAATTGCCCATTGTTTATTCAGAAGATATAGAAATTATAAATGATAATTTTAGGGGGCTTACATATAAATTCTTAAATACTAATTTTCTATTTAAGGATACTTTACCTGATTCTCAAAGTATTAATATACCCCTTACTTAAATACTCACCCACATCTTCTTATTTCTATTATACCAAAATTTTAATTGTATTATTGATGAATGTTTATTCAGTTTCAACACTGTAGATTCTATAAAGGCAGAGACCATACCACTAACTATTCTCTATTTAGTTCTAACGCCATGCCTTGCCCTCAGAAAGCAAAATTATTTCTTTGAGTTTTATTTAACTATAAATATCTAAGTCTATTTTCTATTTATAAAGTTTAAGGTATTTAAGATATTTATAAGCATATTTAAGATATTTATAAGCATATTTCATAAATCACTAAAAGTATCAATATATTAACTAATTTCTCCACTGCCTCTGACTCATATTTTCCATGTTTATTTAATTTGAGAGTCATTGGATAGTGTGGCCATACATGGAGGCTTGAGTCAGCATGTGAAATTTTCGGCTTGTTTATCTATATCAGGTCAATGCTTACTCATTATTTTCTCTTACTTGATAAAAGGATTGCCAGCCACTCCCAGCAAATAGAAGCAGAATGGAATAGATTTTAAGTCTTTTAGTCAGCTTTATTTTACCTATGTTTTCTGATGATCCAAATTATAACAAGCATTTTTGTGAAAGTTGACCTCAGCGTAAGTTAGGTTGCCATGCACCATGAGGTCCTGGATAATAGCGTGACTTAGGGAGAAATCTTTAAGAGCTTGACTAAGAAACACCCTAAGACTTTAAAGGTATTTCCCCCAGCCCATTCAGAACCTCATCTCTTCAACTTCTTTTTCTTCACATGCTCCATGACTTTTGCTCATTCAAAAGAACACATCCTTATTGAAAATTTATGCAAAGCTCTTTCCTAGGTTCTCTGATAAAGAGCATATGGTTTCCAGTTCAAAATGATTTTTCATGCAAGAAAAAAGATAGCACCTTTATACAAACAGCTCTAATCTGAAATGGTGCTATAAATCTTTAAGCATCTCAAATAAATTGCAATAGAAATTTAAAGAGGGTCTGATGACTTTTAGCAGGGCAATTTGAGCATGTTTTGTAATGGAGGTGGTGTTCAAAATGACCTTTGATAGCCAGAAGGAATATTGTCAGGCTGGGATGGAATGTGAGCATGCTGAAAGAAAGAAAAGCTTAATCAGTCTGCTTATTCTAAAATAAAGATGAACTGCTGTAATTCAGTTCAACTGGAAGGATGAGAGTGGCAGTTTAAATTAGCAGAAATATGAATTTTCAATTATGCCTTTCTATTGCTTTCAAATACTTGGGATAATAGTGAATTTTACAATAGTATCTGCTGGAGATTTAAAGTAGTTTTTAAAGATGAGATATATGTGAAAGTAACATCACAGGTCATTGAAGGCTTCTAATGCAAAATGAGTATCTTACAGAACACTGACTTCAAGTCACAGATTGTTATAAATAATATTTTATCACACAAGAGAAGTGAAGATTTCCTTGGTGATAAAAGGTAAGAATAAATGGTATCAAAAGGTAAAGAGAATTGTAAGGAATGCTCTTATATCTTAGGCAAATCTTATGCAAGGAACTCCCTCTCACTGAAAATAGGATCAAACCTCTCCTGACCTTCTCAAGCACCTCTGCTCAATACAGGGAGTAAAACTTGTACAGGTAGCACTCCTTAGTGAGGGATTATATGTTAACAATGGAGTTCTATCCTCCTTATCCCGCTTTCTCTTTCTACAGCTCCTGCTCCTCCTCTTCTTGCTCTTCTTCCTCACATGGAGATTCAGGACAAGATCTTACTCCTAATTGTGACATTATTGGACTTTGTGATTTTAAGCAAGTAGCTTCAATTTTCAAGCTCTCAGCATCATGTTTAACATGCAGATTTTGAATTAAACCATAGCTTAAGTTTTTCTTTCACTCAGTTATATTACTCGCTGAGTCTTTTACGGTAACATTATTTTAATATTTATGGAGATACTAACTTTTTGAAGAGCATTATCAAGCCAATTTTCAGTAGAATTGTTGAAACAATGAGAAAAGTTTAATGGAAACATTTAGACATTTTAAGGAATAGTGTTTTAGGTATAGGGGCTGCCACAGAGACTGACTAGAATAGTCTAGACTCTTTCTTCTTAGACTGAAAGCTAAAGTTCTTATTCTTGGTTTTTCACTTTGTTTAATAATCCTACCAGCTCCCTAAATTGCCTCTTTTCCTGTCCCTATGTGTTTGTATGTGTGTCCGTTTCACTACCTGCTTCCCTCCTCCTTTCCTTTCTTCTTCGTCTTCCTCCTCTTCTCTCTGTCTCTCCTGTAATGAATTTCACTTTATCTGACAATATTTATCCTGTTTTCCTAAATAGCATATCTGTCAAACTTGCTATATTTATTCTGATAGAGCACTAGCCATTCATTTGTATTATTAACTCTATAAATTGTATTACTACTGTTTAAATATTTACTACCAGTGCTGTGATCTTTTTTCACTTGTTCACCAAACATCTGTGGTTCATCTTTCCAAACTATCTAGATGTTTTTCACTTTTGATTGTTATTGCTGAGATAGATGATGAGGTATTTTGCTCCACTGAGGCAAGTTTCTATCACCGCATTTCAAAAAATGAAAGTAATATTAATTGATAAAATAACAGCAATATTATTAGATTATGCTGCTAGGTTTCAAAATCTTTTACTTGCCACATGACTATGCAGAGGCAGATTACAATGTTAATTTGGAAAGAGTATAGAACTTGAGCTGAGTTAGTCTTAGCTCTGCTATTATTTGTATGACCTAGAGCAACTCATTGCAAAGCGAGAACTCAAGAACATGACAAAAAGTTATGATTTTATTATCAATTCTTTAAACAAATTTCATTTTGCATATTCAAATCTTATAAAAATACAAAATTTATTAATGGCATAAGCAGATTTACTACACTATAATAATATATATATTTTTTTCTAAAAATTTGAATATATATGTAAAGAGAGAATATGATTCCATTTATTCAACATTCTAATATATGTGGTAAAGTGATACAACATTATATATTCATATACTTTAATTGTGGACAAATGTAACTTTTACTATTTGTCCTATATAAATATATAGACAAAGAATTTTGATCATACACATAATTTTAATTAACTATATATCAATTATCAGGGTTGGAACCTCTGTTGCAGTCATGGAATGCTTACTGTACATATCTAAAATGTAATTCAAGCTTAAAATGTAGTTGAAATTGAGACATTTTTATTGACCGACTACTTTGAATTTAGTAGCATCTTAATTTTAATGTCACTTCTTAAAAAAAAGTTCAAACCACAAATTTGCTCTTTAATGTATTGTATGTGCGTTTTTGGAGCAAATTTATTTTTGATGAAGTATTTCAATATATTAGTTCATAACTACCTCTCTTGTCATTTTTTGTTTGCTCCTGACAGTTGTGAATTTTTGAGAGACTAATTATCAATCATATTGATAGTTGATAGTCATGTCATTCCAACAACTTTCCTCAACGAGTTTACATAGTACCTGAACACTTCCTCTCTGTCCTCTGATGTTTCATCCTTTCTCTGTTCTAACAATTATGAGCAATATTAGCATGTGCACATGTTTGTCTCTCCATATTATATCTTAAAGAGTTGAGGTCAGGACTCTACCTCACTTTCCTTACTAATCTGGGTGTCTAGATTTTTGTCTAATACTTGGTAGTTACTAAGATAATTTTTTTACATAAAATAGTGGTATTTAAAAGATTTCATTTATATTATAGCTAGGGAAACAATACCAGCTGAAGAAAGAATTCTCATTTTCCAAAAACTTGTATCTCACAAATATCAAATACTTAATGCATATTAGTAATGAAGTCTCTCATATATTGACACTAAAACTACCTGATCCTTTATATATAAAATCACCCTGATTATTGGTAATATGTATTTCCCAGAACTGTTGTTAAAAACCAATGAAGAATCTACTAAGAAGGTATTTCATACACCATAATATACTCTAGACATGTGATAGTAGAAGAAATTAATAGACATAATAATAGTGATAATTGCCACAGTCATTAATACTTCTGACTTATTCTATAAGATATTCAGTGTTCATTCAGTCATGCTACTTATTGCCTTCTGTAAAATCTTATTTATTCACAGTTTCATGCTTGAAATACCTCCTCAGCACCCTGCCCATACTCATCTCTGTAGTATTACCAGGTTTACATCAAGTCTTTTTATGGAATCTTTCAGCCCTGACTTCACAGTATATTGAACACCTTTACCATTATTTTGCTTGGCACATAGAATCTGCCTGCCCTTCTGATAATAGTAACATAAACATTTGTTCCATGCTAACTGGAATCATTAGTTGGACACACGAATAAGAGTAAGCCAATTGAACTTTAAATTCTTAGAAGAAATGATTGAAATGATTCATCTTAACATCTTAGATTGTTCAGTATGCCTGCCATCTGGTCCTAAACTATATGTACATTCCAAGTCAGTTCTTGAATAGTTTTGAACTTTTAAATTTTTTTGAGTAATTTCACACCATTTTGATAAGTTCCTCCTCGTATGAGTTAATTTTTCTTATGCATGAAGAAAGTCTTTAACAGATATTTGATCATATTATCTGTTACCATTGTATTTCTTTTTACCTAAATGACAGTAAAGGATTGGTACATATGTGATTTTTAAGACCTTTGGAATACTCAAAACAAGACTTTTACATCATGCTTTCTTTTGTATGTGTGCATACTTATATAATACTGAATGAATAATTTATCAATAAGTGATGTCTGATTGAAGTAGAAATAGCAGAAACATGAACTTTAAGTTTTATGGTATATTTCCTGTGGCATTTAAGTGATAATATCCACCTGCACTCATGCTGTTAAAGAGAATGACTCAAAATAACACAATTTAAAGGAGATTATATTCACACTTCCACACTCTCCACATTTAATAAAATTCAGACATGAAATTGTTTTCTAATGTCAAAATAAGTATTAGGGGTTTATGACCCAGAACTCATGTGTTTAGAAATAACTTCAATTTCCATATAATTCATAGTAAGGGCACTAATTTTTTCAGTCACAAAATTAGCACAATAGTGAGGTCAGAATTCCAAAGATGTTTTCTAATCTAAATCATGTCCAGTTATGGTTTTATTGTTTAATTAGACTTTGGTTTTTTTTATATTCCTCATGTATGGTGCTCTGTGATGGTTTTGCTAATGAGTTCAGTGGAAAACGTAAGTTGTGATGTCATAAATGATGAACAAAAAACAGGAAAAAGTAATTTCTTCTCTAGGTATGATTTGTGAAAATAAAGTGAGCATTGTGTCTTAAAATCAGTCAATATTTTCTGACTTTCTAATTACCTAAGGAGGGGATATTACGAGTTTATTCTCTTTGAAAATAAAAGTTAAAATATGCTGATCAGCTTAAGGAGTACTTAGTGAACAGTTTCATGATTTTTTTTTGTGCCTGTGTTGTTTTTATACTTGTGTTGAATCATAGCCATATTGTGTTGATTTATGTTATGATTATTAGTATCATTATTTTAAATTTATGTCTCACTGCTTGCAGACTTCCTCTTGATTGGTACAGTATGACAACAGGTAATAGATACAATAGCAGTAAAACAGTCATCATCGCTGCTGGGATGAGAAACCCCTCCTCTTTGCTTTTTTTAACCTTCCTCAGCTGGAAAGTTTTGACATCTGCTGGTTTGGGACATGGCTGAGCAGCTGTCAGCAGTGGGGTAGCTGCTTTCAGCAGCAGTTGGCGGGATGGCAGGGTGCCAGCTTGTACCATCTGTGCGCCTGACATTTCATTCTAATTAACAGTAGGGTTAATTGTTCTGGCAGGCTCAAATGTAGTGTCTAACATTACCCAAGGGAAACATGTACAAGTGCAGGAGTGGCAGGGAACTGGGGACAGCATCACTAACAAACCCATCGAGGGAGAGTGGTTAACAACTACCGATGATTTTACTAGCCGGCCACATGCAATAAGGTTGAGGTATTTTTTATTCTGATGAATTATGCCAAGGCTGTAATGATGTAGAAAGAATCAAGCTTAGAAAGGCTGAGACTGCTGCCTTAGGGCAATTGTGAGGGAACAATTTGCATGTTATTACTGCATATTCATACCTAATTGTGTTAGGCTTTGCTAATAGAGCAGAATGACAGTATGAAAAATCGAGCAACTGCTTTAGAGGCAACAAAGCCAATGTTTTTTTCTTCCTACACTATGAGTGCTGAATGATCATTTAGACATTTAGTTGCTCAATATGACAAGTCTACCATTTGTTAACTTGACATATTATAATTTATAAAGCAGTATTCTAATTTTACTTTTAGTTTATTCTTCTCATTTTATACAATATTCATGATAGCAATTTGAATGGGGATATTCATAGCTATTGTGAGTAGTTGTGATTCAAATAAAACTATATTTTGTATGAAGCATTACCATTGTTTTATGATGTATTAATTTTAATGTTTAAATAGCTTTTTCATATGTTAATATAACATAAACCAAGAGTTGATGAGAAATCCTTATTATAGTGGTGCTCATTCACATTGCCATAGTTAATGTCTCAACATTTCCATTATATAAAGACCTATTTTTAGTGTGGCTTGGACAAAGAAATTGTCAGGGGGTATAAAGCCAAAGGCTGCTGTTTTAGAAAAGTGACTATGTACAGAGTCACAGAACTTAGTATCTGATTCTATCTTCTAAGTAGATAATATTCTTAAGAAATCTCAAGCACAGTAGTACATTTTTTAATGTTACCCCACAATGCCTTTTGAAATCTTTTTATGGAAGCTCAGAAAAGACAAAGAATTGGAAAATGTGGCTTTAGAAATCTTCTTTTAAAAACTGGTAAGATCTACCTTCATTCTAATTTTAATTCTTTTAGATCTGCGAGGCCATTGTTATATTCTCAAGTTGCCCCCATCTGACATTTGAATATTCATTCATTTCAAGTTACCAGCCAGCTCACATATTAAATTGCTTACTCTAAGAGTCCAAAGTTGTAGATTAAATTAAAATTTTGAGAATGAGTTTTGTTAGCTTTTCTGGTTAAATTGGTACAATGAAAGTTTAAAGTAATTTTTTGGTAATTTTTATTTACTCAATGTCTAACATTTACTTCATAATTTTTTCTAATTCATAATTTTTATAAACTTGTATTATATGATTGTTTAAAGTAAGTAAAAAATTACCCCATATTAATTTGCTGTGTGTATGTATTTTCTGTTGACCTAAAATACAGCTGTCTTCCAAAATAAATGTGGTTGGTAAAATATATACAGTGCAAATTCTTCTCTAACTTGTATTTAAATGTCAAGCCATGGAATTATATAAATGCTACATATTTGCAGCTTAATTACACAGTAAAATATTAGAGGAGTGTAATTCAAAGAGTGTATGATATAGTTCAGTTAATTTATGAGACTCTAAAATAACAGCTATTGGTTGGTAATTTCATGGCTTTGGACACAGAAATTTAGTTAGTCCCCCTCCCCCCCTAAGCTACATCCTGTATTTGTATGTTTCTGAGTTAGAGGGTAAATAGAAACTTTTGTTAAGTATGTGAGCCATTTTTTTCTGCCAAAAAATATTTTTTGTTACCTTCAGTGTCTTTTTGGCAAAGTCTTATATTTATTCTTTTTTTTTTTAAAAGAGTAAAAGTTAATATATCATTTTGGAATTGTGTGCTAATCTAGCTTCCAAATTTAAGTAATTATAAAATATTTTAGTTGAAATTCAAGCCTTTTAGGTTTCATAGCATATAAATCTAACTATTCTTACTAGAGACATTGTGTTGAATCAGACTGTGTTTTCCCTGCCTAATTTCTGGAGGTAAAAAGTAAAAATATCATCAGGAAAATAGACAAAAAATCAGAGGCTTGAGTTTGACCTGAATTATATGGTGACCCTAGGCTGCAGAAGAGCATGTTTCTGGACTACAGATTTTGATTTAACCATATCATGTTATTTATCATATTCTTTCTGTTTCATTCCCACCTAACAGGTTGGGGCTTATTACATTCTAAAGTGGATCATTCCATGTGGGACATCATTAACTCCAAAAAAGTGAGCTATTTAATATATTTTTTTCAATAGCAAAAAGAAAATATTTGAAACAGTTACATGAGTCAGAATTACTTTTCATTCCATAAGACAATAAACTCTAAACATAACTTACATAGTTAGATGTTTAAGAAAAAACAATTTAACATAACTATAATAACTTGGTGGGTACTATAGGTGGAAAAAAAAAACAAACAACTCTATCCTTTGTGTACCTCCAGCTCTTTAATAACTGAATCTTCCAAGTGAAAATATATGGAGTTATTTAATTGAAGAAAGACAAAAGGTGCCTTAACACCAGCTCCAGCTCTTTAATAACTGAATCTTCCAAGTGAAAATATATGGAGTTATTTAATTGAAGAAAGACAAAAGGTGCCTTAATACCAGCAAATGTGCCTATTTTTGACTTTTGAGTCACATTCTTGAACTGATCCCCAAAGTTTATCATTTATCATATTGTCATATTGTCCAAAAGCTTTAGTTACTGGCTTTTTGTCCCCTTTCTTCCAGTGAGTATAATCAAAATCTCAATGTAAGCCAAATTTCTCAAGGAAACAAAAATGAAATAAAAAACATTTTCTGAATGTTATCAGGGATGGTTCTAATTTTGCATGTCTTATTTCACTTAAATTTAAAACAACTTTTAAATTTTAAACAATTCCATAAAAGCAATAACCTTACTTTTCCCATTTTTCAGAGCAGGAAGTTAAGGTTTAGAGTGCTCTGGGTACTTGCCCAGGATCATACAGATAGTTAATGAGGAACATATGGAGCAGGCTTTCTTGATACTGCAATAATGTGCAATAGACACACTAAACAAACAAGTGACACACAAAAAAAGAGGAAAATAAAAATTTACAAATGAACATGTTAAGAAATGAAAGTATATAATTTGCCTAAAATTTAAAAACCTGTTTTGCTTTTGTAAAGAATGAAGGCTTCGGAATCATTTGCTCAGAAACTAAGACAAAAGATAAAAACTAAACTTTTATGGCATGCCAAGGATTTAGGAATGTGCAAAAGTGATTACTGGGTGTCCCTACAGTGACGGTTTAGTCCACATCTAGTGGTGCATCTGTTTTTTTTTTTTTCTGTTGTGAGGAGGTGCTTACATTTGATGAACTTTGCAAAGACTAAGCTGTTTTACAATTCAGTAGAAGTAATTTTCAGCAATGCAAATGAGTCTTATCCATTGCAACAAAAACAAATTTTGTAGAGAAACAAGTGATATTTACTTTATGAAAAGAAAACCCTGAATATTACATTTTATTGCTAACCAACACTTTTTAAATTTTATATTAGCACATTTGTTTCCAGAAACAAATTAATTTAGTATTCTTGACAGTCTCTTTAATATATAATACATAGTATATAGGATACTTGTTTTTCAAATTCTTTTTTTTTAATTAATCTTAGTATCTTACTAAATCCCTCAATTCATATTTATATATACCTTTGGCACATGGAAGTTATACTTAAAACTTATTGAAATTTATACTTTGGTAGGCATTATGAAGTTAAAACAAAGAGACCAAAATAAAGTGACTAAATTTTACAGTCTTTATTTAGGTCTAGGATATGTGAAGTTCTTTGCATATATAAGCAATTTTTATGCACCCCCTTCTACATGGTAGCTATTCATTTTTCCATGAATAAATGATGAGACTGGATTGGAGGCACCACACAATCAGTGAGTGAATTGAATGGACTCTATGTCAGTCACCACAATTACCACCCTTTTTTCACTGGGACCAGGACACCAAATAAAAGATAAACAGAAAACTGAAATTATATGATTAGTATATGATTACTATCATATCCAAGTTTGAATACTTTTTGACAGGAGCATTCAAGGAGCACACTGGTGACTTGCCCATGATCACACAGGTAGTTAATGAGGAATTACATTAGGAGCAAAATTTTCTTAATATGGCTAATATGTACATTGACAAGTATCTTTGATTACAATGACACTGTTCTTGCAAAGGAAACACTGGACAGCAACTTGGACCTTCAGGAGGTTTACACTACTTTCATTTGTTAATAGATATTCACACAGGTAAGTCTTATATTAGTTTATATTTCATTCAGTCATTTTCGTTTTTAAAGTACGCATGCCCTTTTTTTTCTTAATAACTTGAACCTTCAAGAGATTTTGATTACCTAGTCATGTTTTAGACAACAAGATACCTCATTGGTTCATGTTTGATAGACTGAAAAGCAAATTTAAGTAATGCAGATTGTGCCTGAGGAGGGGAAGTAAGACAGGGAGGCCTGAGAGGGGTAACTTTCACCAGATTCACAGCATAGTGAGATTTAATTTATTAATTTAAGATATTCTGTGCACTATAAACAAACAAAGAAGATGTCAAAATAAGTTCAGTTAGTACTAATTAAATATTAGTTTACAAGAATTGTTCTCACATTTCTAAAACCAGGGTTAAATTCAGCAACACTATGAGAAAGTTACTTATTTGGCACATTATTGGTACATTATTAATATCTTTGGTTAATTTTCCATGATATAGTATCAACAAAATTTTCACTGCAGCAGTTTACAATGTAACATAATCCCTAGTTTTTGCACTTTAATCAACCTGAAGGCAAAGTGACAAGACAGATATTATAGTAAAATTCATCATTTCTAAGACCCCAAAGACTAAATCATTTAGTTTTCAAACCTTCCAAGCCTGTTCTCCTGGTAGAATTCCAGAGGATTCACAGAGCTTCTTAATGGATGTGAAAATGACCTTGATGCTATTGTTTGCCTTGTATCCTGGTCATTCTAATCCACAATCCCCTTGTCCCTGTCACTAATACTGTACTGTCTGCTTTTGATTGCCCCAAGGATTAACCTGGTTGTAGTGTTCAATCATCCAGTCATTTTGCATTCATAGTCCTTCTGCAACTGAGTCTACTTCCCCAATCCGTCTCTTCCTACCATTGTCTTTTTACTTCCCCTCACCCCTGCTTCAGCCTCCGCCTTTTTCTTTCTCCTCATTGTCTCCCTTTCTCTTCTCCATCTTTTCATCTTTTTCTTCTCTTTCTGCTTCCTCATCTCCTCGCTCTTTCTCTCTTTACCCATTTCCTCTTCTTCCCTTTTATTTCTCTTAACTGCTCTTCTACATGTTTCCTATATTATTTTATCCTCAAAGTTTTACTAACCTCCTCAAAAGTAAGAACAAATCACTGTTCAGGTTAGTCTGGGTTGAGGTGGTAATGAGTTGGATACTGAAACTGAGGATGGCATTTAAATCTCCTTCAAGTTGGTGATCACACACCTCCTGTCGCCTAAAGTTCATTCTCTTCATAGTCCCTGGGAGTGAAATCAAGTGCAAAAGGGACAGAAGCCTCTAGCCAACAAGCTACAGATCCACATCACACACACGTAGCATTGCCAGACAAAAACAGTTTAAACAACAGGATTTTGCTAACAAGGGAAATTAACCAGGAAAACAAAAAGTCTTCAAAGTTACAAGTGGCCAGTTATCTTACCCCAGTCATCATTTTCAGTCCCAAAGTTTCCAAAGACACATGTCCAAGATAGTGCCCTTTTGCCCCTCAAAAACTGATGCAGACACTATGCCAACGTCCAGTCCTCTGGCACCTTCTCTTTGCTTCTTCTACAATGTTCTGAACTGCTCTGCTTCCCCAAGGCTCTTCAAATTTCTTTCACAATCGCTGATGCGCAAATCAGTTTTCCAAATTCCTGACCATCTCCAAGTACCAGCTTGCTATGCCACCTTGCTGCAGTGCCAGACTCTCCACAACAGATATTTTTCTGCTGGCCACTCTCCCACTATGTGATTCCTTGTCACCTCCAACTCACTCTTCCAGGGGCTTCCCGGGGCCAGGCCACATTGTCCTGTTCTATCACTCTGCCATTCTCATCTCTCTTCCTTCCTGTCCTTTTTTTTTTTCTCCTTGCTCCTCCCTTTTTATACTCCCTCTCTTTCCGTTACTCATTTTTTCTCATGGTTCTTTCACAAAACACCCACTAGGGTATTTTGGCACCAAAGTTTAATAGTTTAATAGTTTCATGTGAATGTATGACTTTGGTCTTTCTAGGTCAAATTTTCCATATAACTAATCTCAGGTCTTTTCAGCTGTAAAATTTCTCTTGAGTTGTGTTTCCAGATGTTTTCCTATTTCATTGGTATGTGTTTTTTTGTTTGTTTAAGATACATTATATGCGTTATTTTTTTATATCCTTTCTGTTTGTCATTATATCTCTAATCCTTATCATTTTTTCTTCACTTCTTTCTCTTTTAAGTGTTTTCATTCTTCGCATGTTTCATTTTTCTGAAAACATTATGCATCATGTAATTATTAGCTTTTAAGAGTTTTCTACTCTAGTTTTATACCTGAGGTAATATTTCCTTGCACTTTCAATTCTTGCCTTAGTGCTGGCACCCATCTTTAATTTTTTTTCCTATTTCTCATATGCTTATTTGTAATCCATAATGTTTTAACATTTTATTGATTCTATATTTGTTAATTTCTTTAATTTCATTTTAAAATTTTAAATTATAATTTATTTTATTAGAATTCATGCTTACTGGGACTTTCATTTTTAGAGAAAAATTACAATTTTTTCATGATTTATAAATGACAATTTAGAAAAAACAGTGCTTTTGGCTTGTGCACTTTAAAATAAGGTAATGGATGTACATTCAGAAAAGAGAACTGAGTCATGATTTCTTTTCTAGTCCATGGCTCTAGAGCTATCTTCACAAAGTGATAAAAAAATATTGCCTTTTATTGTCTGGGAATTTTTCATATTTCATTTTGCCTAGTAGTGAGACTGAAGCATACTTTCTACAGTATTTCCTTACTTAAGCTCTGAAATTTGTTGTCAGTATTTTTTACTATAAACTATTATAAACATGAGTAAAATATGATTTTATTTGTTTTTTGTATTTGTCTCTAAGTGTTTTTGAATGATATATGAAATCTACAAATTTTTGCAAAAATGTGCTCCAACAAAATTTTTATTATTGCTAAAAAGATGATCTTGAATCGGCACCTGCTGTTCAGGGTAGGCGTGGACTGAGTTTGATGGGCCCTGGGTAAGTCAACTCGGAACAACCAGCTCGCACCCCATAGGCCACTGGGGCTCAGGCTGAGGTGTGGACTGAGTTTTACTGGCCCAGGGAAATCCAACCCAGTGGAGACAAGCCCCCACCCCAGCAGCTGTGGGGGCTCAGGTGAGGGTTCCAGTCAGCACCCATCTACTCCCAGTTGTCAAGGTAATGCTCTGAGAGATAGGGTGGGGCTGCAACTTTGCAACTGAATGGGCCTCTGCTGTTCAGGCTAGGTGTGGACTTGAGTTTGACAGGCCTGGGAAAGTCAACTTGGAGGTGACCAGCTTGCACCCCAAAGCTCAAAAGCACCGATGCCACACAGAAAAAACAAGGACACTCACTGTCCAAGAGTGTCAAGGAAGCCCAGTCAAAAAGGGTTATACAACATGGCTAGATGCTCAGAGGCACTAAAAAATATTTAGGATCCATCAAGCTGAAAGAGAAGAAATAACAAGAAGACAGACAATACAATAGAAACCACACCGAGTCACCACATCCACTCTCTGAAAAGGAACTTGTCCCTTAAAATACAAAAGCACAAAGGCAGAGTTAACCACAACTAGATAACTTCAACATGCCATCCAATACTAGAGCAGTAGTCACTCAATACATAGAGCAAGTCCAAATGGAAAACACAGGAAGGAGGAAGAATACAAATACCCAAGCAAGCCCTAAGAAAAATAACTCACCAACAAAGGATAAACAATCTGCAGAAACTAACATGGATGACATGGAAGAAATGCTTCATATGTCAGACAAAGAATTCAGAGTCAACGTGCTAAAAGCACTCAAAGAGGCCATGGAAGAGGGGGAAAAAGGGAAAGGAAGAGGGTAGAAGCTTTCAATGAACTAAAAGAAGTAGTAGAAAAATATAGAAAAGAATGCTGGAAAATGAGCAGTACCATTGATGAACAGAAAAATGAAATTTAAACTCTAAATAAAAAGTTGCAGGAGATGCAGTGCATAAGAGGAGCACTAGAAGAGCTAAAAAATATGCAGGGAAGACCTAGGAAAGCAGATTAGAAGAAATAGAAGAAAGAATCAGCACACTAGAGGAAACAGAAGTAGAGAGAATGAAGAAAGAGAAATAGAGAAAAACAAAGAAGACAGAAGAAAAGATAAGAGATCTGTCAGATATTCTAAAGAAAACAAATATAAGAGTTATTGGAATCCTAAAAGGTGAAGAGAAAGACATAGGATCTGAAAGTCTCTTCAATGAAATAATGGAGGAAAATTTCTCAAACCCGAAAAAAGAAATGAAAATAGATATACAGGAAGCAAAAAGGACACCAAATGATTTTAATGAAAGATGAAACACAGCAAGACACATCATAGTAAAACTTTTAAAAGCCAAAGATAAAGAAAAAAATTATGAGAATAACGAGAGAGAGGAAGCAAATAACCTACAAAGGAAAACCAATCAGTCTGCCCTCAGATTTCTCAAAAGAGACATTCCAAGCAAGGAGAGAATGGGGCCACATCTCCAAAACACTCCAAGACAAAAAGTGCCAACCAAGAATACTTTATCCAGCAAAATTGTCCTTCCTTTATGAAGGAAAATTAGAACCTTTTCAGACAAAGTCTCCAGAAATTTACTACCATCAAACCCCCTCTCCAAGAACTCTGCAAGAACGCTAAGATTGAGACCTGCAGAATAATAATAAGAATGAATAATAAAAAGAAAGAAGAAACTAAAACAGAACCCCAAATGACCACCAGGAACTCATTGTTAGATCCTCAAATTACTCTAAATGTCAATGGACTAAACTCATCAATCAAAAGACACAGACTGGATTAAAAGAAGAAGCCAACATTAGGCTGCCTCCAAGCAACACATCTGATCCCAAAAACCAAGCATAGATTGAAGGTAAAATGATGGAAAACAATTCCATAAGCAAATGGTTTCCAAAAAAAGCAGGTGTAGCCATTTTTATAGAAGACAAAACATTTTTCAAAATAAAAAAAGGAACAAAGGATAAAGAAGGTCACTACCTAATGGTTCAAGTTTCAACCAACCAAAAAGACATAACAATTATCAACTTATACTCACCAAATGAAGGTGTTCCACAATTCATAAGACAGCTACTAAAGAACTGAAAACAAATATAGATGAAAACACATATGTACTAGGAGACTTCAACACACCACTGTCAACAAAGGACAGATCAAAACAACAACAACAACAACAACAACAACAAAACCAAAAGTTACACAAGGACACAAATGCCTTAAAAGAAGACCTAGACAAAATGGACTTAATAGATATCTACAGGACGCTAAACTCACGAGGAAAAGAATACGCCTTCTTCTCAAATACACATGGATCATTCTCTAAAATTGATCACATACTAGGCCACAAGGAAAATATGAATAAATACACAAAGATTAAAATAATACCAACCTGATAAGAATATAAGGGTATCAAACTAGAAATCAACAACAAAAAGAAAGCAAGAAGAACATCCAACAATTGGAGACTGAACAACATGCTACTAAAGGAAGAATAGGTAATTGAAGAAATTAAAACTTACTTTGAAACAAACAACAAAGATGACACAACATTCCAAAATGTCTGGGATGTAACAAAAGTATATCTAAGAGGAAGATTCATAGCAATACAGGCCCATACCAAAAACCAAGAAACTAATCAAAAAAACAGCCTTATCTACCAATTTGAAAAATTAGAAAAAGAGCAACAAAAAACCCCAAAAAGAAGAAAAGAAACAGAAGACAAGAAATTAACAAAAATAAAAGAAGAAATAAATGACCTAGAAACCAAAAAGACAATCTAGAAGATCAACAAAACCAAAAGCTGGTTCTTTGAAAGAATAAATAAAATTGATAAGCCCCTTGCAAAGCTCACAAAGGAAAGACAAGAGAGAATTCAAACAAACAGAATCACAAACAAAAAGGAGAAATTACAACAGACACAAAAGAAATCCAGCAGGAGGGGACCAGCTGGAGTGGCCAGGGAGGGGAGGTGGTAGGGGACCTCCAGGGATCATAATGATATGAAATATATATATAT
>PVHY01014713.1:0-37807 GCA_004024945.1 Uropsilus gracilis | reverse complement strand
GTGGGTGGGTCATCAAGGGGTGTTCGCTTCCCGGCCACTCCCGCCCGTCTTCGCTTCGCAGGTCTGGCCGGGAGACCCTACACCGCCATCGGCCTCTGCGGGCAAAGCCCGAGCCCACGCGCCCGGCGCCGCCTCCCCTGGAGCTCCCGGGGGCCCAGGCCGGAGGGCAAGGCGGCCGCCGCGCTGGGCCCCTGCGTGGACCCCGCGCCCCGGAGCCGGCCCCTGCGCGCGCCCCGGACCCCCGGCCCGGGAGGAGCAGTGGCCAGGGTGGCAGAGATGCTGCGAAGGAACCCGCACCCCCGGCCGAGCCGGCGGCCCCGGGCGCCCGCCTCCCCCCAGAGCGGCCCGGCCCGGCTGCCCCTGCCTCCGCTGCCCGGGGCGCCCGCCCCGCTCCCCACCGGGGGTCAGCCCAGGCGTCCCTGAGCGTGGCCGGCCGGGCCCCGCGATGCCCAGGCTTCCACAGGCCGGTCGCTGGGCTCCTGAGAGGCCGTTCTGAGCCCAATAAATAATGTCCGAATCTCCGTCGCCGCCAGCAATGTCCCTTCGCAAGCACTGCCCACGGCGCGTTTGTCCCGCGGTGTCGCCCGGTGTCACAACGCGCTGGCGCGACCCGGGGGACGGGCGCTGGCGTGGCGCTGGCCGGGCCGCCCGGGGCCTCCTGGGTGGACGCGGGCCGCCCTGTCCGAGCTGCAGCAAGTGGACGCTCCTGCAAGGCCGGGCTTTGCTGGGGGGTGTTTTCCAAGGGCCTTTGGATCTCGAAACCGAGATTTGGGGCGCACGATGGTGTCACTGCAGAGTCGAGATGAAGTCTGAGGGCCCCCCCACCCCCACCCCACCCCGCGCCTGGGGGCTTCTTCAGGCGGTGTTCGGATGTGGGGGGGTGTCCGAAACCTGCAGCTGGAGCCTGGCACCCGCGAGACCCTTAGGACCAAGTTGAGAGCCAGAGAGAGACCGAACTTTCTGAGCCGCTCAGGGGACCTTTTTTTGTTGAAAAAAAAAAGTTTTTACGCTTTTTGAAATTTATTTTTTAAAATTGCACAAACATATGCACATTTCTATATGTCTATATTATATATATAATATAGACATGTATATGTAACAGCATCACTGGGCATGGTGGCGCACTCCTGTAGTCCAAGCGCTGGGAGGCAAGACGCCAGGGATCGCTTGAGTTCTCGGGTTCAAGATGACCTTGGGCAACATAGCGAGACCTGGTCTCGAGGAAGCAGCCGGGTGCGGTGGCGGGTGCCTGTAATCCCAGCTACCTGGGAGGCTGAGGGTGGGGATCACTTGAGTCTGCAGGATGGGGACCACCTGGGCAACATAGCAAGACCTGGTCTCAAAAAAAAAGTAAAGAAAAAAGGGAAAAAAAAGACATCGTTGGTTACCTGAGGAGGGATGGGCAAGGAGATCAAGATGATGATTCATGGGTGACAAGGTGGTGGAAGAACCTCAGGGCCCCTTTCATCCAGCTGGTCATTTTAGGCACCTTTTATTTTGGTGACATTCAGCATCGCAGCTTTTCATTCAAGAATGATTTTGTGGATTTAATTTTTTCTCAAATGCGATGTTTTTGCCACAGGGAGAGACACAGAGGGAGACTGATCCACCCCATGGATGTACTTGTGTACTCAAATTCTTTGTCACTGCCACCTGGATGTGGATTCTCAAGGATTCTATGGTCCCCTTAGCTTGATCCCTGAGACTTACTACTGTCAGCCCTACTGTTTGCCCTCCAGTCCACATACATACCTCTATGGGGTGCCTGGTGCACAATCTGCACTTAAAACTTGCTGTCAAGTCTCAAGGGTCCAGTTGAAGTCTCAACGCCTCAATAAGGATGACCTTTTAGCACAAGGAACTGCTACCCTTTAAGAGTCTGTTTAGACCTTTGAGGATTATTTGATTATTTTGCCTATCAATAACCCCTAATAGTGAACAATAAAGAGGAAAGGTAACCTCAAAGGTTACAACTTTCCTTATTCCAAATTGAGGTGATCTTAGAGCAACTGTTGCCACTTTTATTTGTGACCTGATTTCATTATACCAGTTATGACAAGTGTTGCTATGGTTTCCTGAGTGTGTAATGGTATCTGCTCACCAGAGTTCATGTGACAACCATAAGTTCAATTTTGTGTCATTTGGCTCAAGACAGGTGTGTGGGCAGTAATGGGGCTTAGTAAAATTTTAATTGGGAGATATTTCCATTTGCTATTACGAGGTTGCACTGATAGAGGGTAGTGACACAGTTGAAGATTGTATGGGCACCAAAGTGCCCTGGTGGGCGGAATCGGAAAGAACCACAAGAGAAAGTGGGAAGTGGGAAATGTGGGGATAAAAAGAGGAGTGAGGAGAGACAGGAAGGAAAGAGAGATGAGAATGGCGGACTGAGAGAACTGGACCACATGGCCTGGCCAGGGGAAGCCCCTGCAAGAGTGAGCTGGAGGTGGCGAGGAGCCTTGGTGGGAGAGTGGCTGGCAGAGACGTAGCTGGTGTGAAGTTGGATGCCAGAAAGTAGGTATGAAGTTGGATGCCAGAACGGCAGGCCAGGGGACCAGGGACTGATGAGGTCAGGCTGGGTGGATTTGGTCAAATGGCATGGAAGGGGGGCTTGGTAAAGGAAGTGGGTGGAGCCGCAGCAAGGTGGCAGATTGGGAAAGCTGATTTGGGATCAGAAATTGTGGAAGAAGTTTGCAGAGCCTTGGAGAAGCCACACCTTGGAACACTGGAGAGAGAAGCAAAGAGAAGATGTTGGAGAAATACTGGACTTTGCAGGGTGCCTGGGTCAGGCTGGGAGGGGGAAAGGGCACCATCTTGGACATGCGTTTGGACTTTTGGACTAAATGTTGATTAGGGTAAGATAACTGCCACTTGTGGCATTAAGGACTTTTCATTTTTCTGGCTAGTTTCCCTTGTTACAAAACCCTGTTGTTTAAATTGCTTAGTGACTTTAGCAACTGCTGTGGGCATGGATGATGCAGATCTGGTAAAAAAAAAAAAAAAAAAGAAGCCACATTTTAAAAGGTGCTGCATTTTAAATGTGGTGTGTTGGTTAGAAGCTTCAACCCATTTTGACCCGATCTCAGCACATCTGATATTTTTTTCCAGGTCAAGAAGTCATTGCTTCAAGTGGTTTTAAAGAAGTAAAAAGTTTTTTTTACCATCAATTTCAAGAACAGAAACTGTGATACTGGAAAGGTCAAGTGCCAAATAGTAGATTTATTAAAAAATAAAATATGGAAGAAATTCTCAGGATTGAGAAGGGACAAGGAAAAGTTGTAAAATAGCTGGGCTACCATCTGTGTTTCTTAAAGTGTGTTCCAAGGAGCACCAGAGCTAGTGTCATTGGTGAGAATGAATCCGTAGATAAAAACACTTGTGAGGCAAAGCTCAGCCTGCCCCCTTCTTAGAGCCCCAGTGATTTGTGAGGGGCCTGTGACCTCCTGTGATAAGAAGAATCCCATTAACCCAATATTTCCCCATTTTGCCTGCTTAAAGAATGGTCCCACAGGTATGTGCTCTTGTGTGGGGGGCAGGGCTGTGTGTTTGTTTATAACTAACAGTTTTCAGTCCCTGGCAGCACAAGTGTCTTGTCGAACACACTGGGGAAACGTTGCTCAAAATTCTGTTTTTAGGTATTGCAAAATCTGGTCGAATTGGAGTGTGCACAGCTCGGCTTTCTTTTCAAAGAAGCGAGGGAAGAATCAGAGCTAAAGCAGAGCCCTTCTTCTCCAGGAGCCCATTCTCCACCCACCTCCCAGCCCACCCCTATTTGAAGCACTGACCCCAAAGTGGGCAGTATATCTGCTCTAAAACTTAGGCATTGCCTTTAGCTGTGCCTGAAAAGCACAGAGGTGAAAAAGGCCTAAACAGGACAAGGGTATTTCCTTCTTTCACTTTGTTGCAGATCCTGGGTGTTGAAGAGAAAATGAATCACCAAGAAGGTGTGTAAAGGGAAACTGGACCCTCTGATTTTCAGGAGGGAGAGGGGGGGAAATATGTATGTATGTGTATATATATGGACACAAACACATTCATATATTGTGTGTGTGTGTGTGTGTGTGTGTGTGTGTGTGAAGAAGACAGACTTTTGGGGAGAAGAGAGACATGGGAATGGCAGGCGGGTAAAGAGTAGCCTAAGTAACCAGGCTGGGCAGAAGTCCCTGGAAGAGTGAGCTGGAGGTGGCAAGGAGCCATGATGGCCGACAGAAGAGTGGCCAGTGTGGAGCGTGTGGCACCACAGCAAGGTGGCCTAGTGAGCCGGCACCTGGATATACCAGGGATGGGGAAAGCTGATTTGTGCATCACAATTGCGGAAGAAATTTGAAGAGCCTTGGAGAAGCAGAGCAGTGTGGAACAGTGGAGAGAGAAGAGAAGACACCAGAGAAAGACTGGACTTTGCAGAGTGCCTACTTCAGGCTTGGAGGAGCAAAGCGCATCATCTTGGACATGTGTCTGGGACTTTTGAGACTAGACATAGTGACTGGGGTAAGTGGCAGTTACCACTTGTGGCTTTAAGGACTTTTTGTTTTCCCTGTTAATTTTTCTTGTAAATAAACCCTGTTGTTAAATTGCATGTGACTGGCAACTGCTAAGTGCAGGTGGTACGAACCTGGTAAGAATCTGGGCGGCAGAAGCCACATTTTCAAAGTGTTGGCTGTTTTGTCCTGTGGCTTGTGGGTTGATCTGCCCCATTTTCACCTGATTTCAGAAACAGCCCTTCTCCAAGAACCCATTCTCCACACCCAACTCCAGACCGCCCCCCACTCTCCAATCTCCCCCACACCCTCCCCACTCCCTACCCCACCTTACCTCACCCCAGACCACTCCACCCCACCCCTTCCCTTCTTCCTGGAAGAATATCAGGAGCTGCATCTAGTCACTCTTCCTTCGGGGGCACATGTCAGGACGCGGTGTGTGGGGTCAGCCCTCACCAGGATGGATCGTGATGAGCAAGGGATACTTCCAGTCTGGTGTTTTGTCCTGGAGCCTGGATGGAGAGGTTGGTGTATCCATCAGCTGACGCCATGGCTTATGAAGACAGTGCGAAATGAAAACCACAACTGAAGATGAATTGATATTAGGAATAAACAGCGTACATTCACATAGAGTGCGGGCACAAGACCAGAACACAGTGTGGCATCAAATAACTTCTGCGTGGAATGACTCTGCTGCTCCTCCAGGCGTGCCTGGTGTGGCTTATGACATGTTTATGACCCTGTAGGGTAAGTGTCTTCTAGAGCAGATAATAAACCATTTCAGATGGAAAATGTGGTGGTTTTGCTTTTTGAAAATTGCACTGAAACTAGATATTAATACATTTTAACAATTTCAGTGTTGAAGAAACAAAATATTTATGATCGTGTCTGGTGAGCAATGTTTATAAGTCAGGAATCTTTATAATTTGCACAAAATATCATCATTATAGCGACAGCATTTCTTGAGTGTACTATGCATTAAGAGCTATTCCAAGTGTTTAGTGTACTTTTGTTTCATCCTCACAATGGCTTCCTAATTATTATCAGATTATTAGTGTAGTTACTATTGTCTCCATTTCATATGGGAGAGTTTATTTTTAATAAGACACATATGTGTATATCTGTTTAAAATACTATTATATATTTTACAAAATTATAAAACTAGATTTATATCATATATACAAATTTTGATTTCAGGTATGAAGCTAGATATTGTTATAAACCATATTATTAAAGCTAGTATATATGGGCCTATGTGTTTTTATTCCACCTGCACACATAACGACTAGTCATCATTTTTTGTACTTTTCTCGTGAGGTAAGTGTAGAAGTTCTACTTCCAATTTCTCTGCTTCTGATGACCAAGTGGAGAGTGGGAGCTGGCATATTTACACCATGGAATATTATGCAGTCATCAAAAGACAAACTTGATGCATTTATGGCAACATGGATGGAGCTAGAAGAAATCATGCTAGTGGAAAAAAATCTGAAAGAAGAAACAGAAACTAGATGGTCTCACTTATAGGTGGCACATAGGGAAAACAAAAGGAAAAAAAATGAAAACTAATAAACTGATGACAGAATAAAGCACACAGCTAGGGTGGGGGAGGGAGAGGAGAAATGAAGGACAGGATAAGCACAATATTAAGATGAGGGTTCATGGGTGATGTGGTGGGAGAGCCCCAGGAAATACAGAGATGTAAATATATATACAGAGATGTAAACATATAGATATACAATAAATAAACTAATATGCCTATAGGACTGTAAGTAAATCAATACCTGCGTTGATGCAGGGGGAAAGCAAAAAGAGTCAGGCTCTTGGAAAAGGGTGCTGGTGAATCTCTGCCTTCCTATTTTCATCCATTTGCACTGTTTGAAAATCAATAACCAAAACAGTCTTTCATTTAGGCACAGTATGCATGGTCTTTGGAAAATAGTCCAAAGACTTCTTTTCAGGACTAAATCCAGATGTAAGTGTATTTCAGATTGAGAGACTTTTCTCGGTTTTCTCATGTTTGGGTCTGTGGCTAGTTGATTTCTAAACCTTAAAGAAGATGTGACAGTCACAAATACGAAAATATGTTTAGCTGGAAAACTCTTCAAAGACAAGAAAGAACTGTCTTTCATTTTGAAATTTTGATCAGACTATTTAGGCATAGCTGTTATTTAGATGGGGTAGGTAATAAGCTTAAAATTAAAAAAAAACTTGAAATGTAATACTTTTACATTGAAATGGAATTTTCTACCTTGCAGTCATTCCAACTACATAGCAATGCTTTTTTCCAAAACTATACACAATGGTTTGTATTTATTCAAGAACGTAGACTGATGGAAGAGCTGAGAGGAAGAAGAGGGCGTCAATTTGATGGTGGGGGTGGCACCCATTTTGATGGTGGCTGCAGCAAGGCATACACACACAGGAGGTAAAAGTTGTACTCCCAAGTTTACATAGTGCTGCAAACCAAAGGCAAGTAAAAATATATCAAAAAATGAAATTAAGTTAAACTCAACAACAAAATACTGATGTCAGTGTTTGTTGAGTGTTTGGGATTTGCCCAGTACTCTTCTGATTCTCTTAGAGTATCTTCCCACCTTTCTCACTTGGCCACCAACACTTTGGTCATTATTCTCACTTGCTTGTTTTTATTTACTTTGAACAACCTTACTGAGATATAATTCACATGTGAAATCCATTTGAAGTGTACAGTTCTTTGTTTTTAACATATTCATGCATAGGCACCACCATAATCACAGCAAAATTTACATTCCCATCCATTCAAATAGAAATTGTGGGCCCACCAGCCATCACTTCCCTTTCTCTCAGGAGTCCTAAACAATCACTAATCTACTTTCTGTTTAGTCTCTGTCTCTGGGCATTTAATAAGAATGCAGCTATATAATGTATGGTCTTTGGTGATTGTTTTCCTCCATTGAACATGATTTTTCAAGCTTTATCCCTATGGTAGCATGTCAGTATGCTGCCTTTTCATGATCAAGTAATATTTCACCATGTGTCCATACCATGCCCTGTTCTTGTATAATTCAGCTGATGAGCACTGAGGCTATTTATGCCTTTTGGCTCTTAAAAATCACATTGTTATAAACATTCATGTACAAATTTTGTGTGGATCTGTGTTTTCATTTCTTCTGCATCCAGTCTTTCCTTTTATTCCCCAATACTCCTTCGCCTCTTTTTACACTGGGGGAAGCAAAGAATGGAGCAGTTATATCACTTGCTCAAAGTCTGGTGGGTTATGCAAGGCAGAATCAGGCTATCCACCTAGGTAGACTGGTTTGGATTTGCCACACAGCTTCTCTCTCACTCAGCTTTGCTCAGACAAAGTTTCTTGGCTTTCCCTTTAAGGAATCCTTCGTAGGGAAGCAGTAACTCCTGTGAAGAATACCCACCCCCCAGCCATTTACCTATCATCTGATTAAATGCCACACATATGTCCTAAAAGGCTGCCAGAAAATAAGTTCTTATGAATTCTTAACATGTGTGGCGCTAGCACCCTTTACAGACTTTACATTCTTTTAAAAAATAAAATCAAGTTTTTCTCACTTTGGCCAAAATCATACTGAAGTCTTTCTAATACCCGGTGTGGGTGCATCTTCAGAACGGCAGAAATCAACCTAAAACTGTCTATTCATGAATCCTCTGGGGTGCATTTCCCCACCCCCACTCCCAATTCTTCTTTGGGGTGAAGGCAGAAGGGAAGCTAGTTCCTTCCTTCCCACACCTCCTCTAGGTTAAAGTTGAATTCTTTGAGATTTTGTGTGTGTGTGACTTTAACAATGTTCTCTTCACATGTCCTTGCAAGGGCCCAACAATTGCTTGTTGACCCATTTTAACCTCTTTTGAGCGTCATCTTCAAAGTGTAACTGTCCTTGACAATGAAAGAGACCTTCCTATTGTCTGCCCCTTCCAGGCAATCTTTGGCATGACTCTCAATGGCTTTCAGCGGAGGAGTTGGCTAGAGGGAGGAGACAAAGTGCGCTGTTGTTCCTGAGTGAGTTTGCTAAAGTTCCCCTTTTCTCGCTTAGAATGGTGCCTTTCTATAGAGGGTGACAGACGTCTTGACAGGTGCAATATGCTTTGAACTGTTGTGTCCGATAATTCTTTTGTCTTGGCTTTTCCCAGCAGAATGGTACATCTCAGGATGCTGATATGCATATTGTTTGCTTTTCATGTAGTGTTCTGAAGCCCTCCTTCTCCCTCTCCCTCCACCTCTCCTTTCAGGCCCTTTGCATGCAAGTCACTAGCCCAGATGGGAAGGCGGGCTTCACGATGGCGGCCTCAGCCCCACCACCCTCTCTTTCTCTCAAAAGGGCAATCACTTCCTCCATAGTTTTCTTATGTTTCTTTTAATAAAGAAAAGAAGAAGAAATTACTCAGAGAAGGACAAGAGGAGTGGTACAAGAGTCCATGATTGACAAAGCTGAACCTCTAAAAACAGGACCATAGGTCTATTGATACTTCTGTGCTTCAGATAGTGCCAAAACTGTGTCTATTAGGGAAAAAATGGAGATTATCTATGACCAAGTGACCCAGTGGCAACTGCTATTTACAGTTGGGAGCATAACCTTTCATATATTTTCTTGAAATTATTTTTATTTTTTTTGCCAATAATGTACTCACGCTCCCTATCTTGTTCTACAAGCCAGGTTTCCCCTTTCACAGTGAACTGTGGGCATCTTTGCAATATCAATCAATGGTGATCTTCATTTTATTTCAGATACCTACAGGGAATTTTATTGGACCATCATAATGTAATGAACTAGTTCATTCTCTGGGGACATTTTAATGACTTGCAAATTTCACTGTAGCCAGTATTCCTATCATGAATATAATGGATATATTTTATATACCCTTCAGATTATTTTTATAATAGACATAATCTCCTGATTACTTTTGTAATGTAAATTTATAAAAGTAGAGTTGCTGGTGAAAATGCATGCCTGAGTTAATTTCTGATTATCTTTTTTCGCTGTCCAGAAAGATTTTTTTCTTTTTTGAGCGTACATTTTATTTATTTTTAAATTTAAATAATTTATTTAAATATATGTATATATATATTTCACATCTTTGTATTCCCCAGGGTTCCCTCACCATCTCCCCACCCTGACCACTCCCACCTGACCCCTGCCCCAGGTTGTGTACTTTAGTTTGGTGGTTGACTTGTTTTGATTTTTCCTCCTGGCCTTTTGTTTGTTTTTCCTGGATCCCATATATTAGTAAGCCATTTGGTGTCTGTGTCTTTTTCTTCCTGATGTGTTTCTGCTAATATGATTTCTTTCAGGTACATCCATGGTATCATGAATTCATCCAAGATTTCTAAGCATGTCTTACATCTGACATCTCCAGAGATGTCACCTGACATCTGACACCTTCCAGAACTTAAAAAAGGTGGTATTAATTAGAAAAGATTTAGCCTAACCCAAAAATAGACATCAGCGATGCCAAATTAAATCATTTTGCCCTGGAAAGGGGGAGGGGAACAGAAAAAAATTATTTTGCCTCTCACCTTTTTCATGGTGATTAGATCTGCATTGTTTTCTGCTTTCCGTAGTCATGTGGGGAAATTTCATTTGCCATCATAGAGGGAACTAAAACGGGGAGCCCCAAATATGCTATGGGGCTTCAGAGCTAAGTGAGGCAGACAGAGGACCTAACTACTGCCCCCATCTGTTTCCCCGGGTGGCCTCTGTGTCTCTCTGTGGAAGGTGGATGCTGCTATGACTCTAGAGAACAGGCTGATCCGAGCTGGGCCCAGCTGATAAGAGGGACTAAGAACTGCCCAGCTCTCGGTAGTGAGTTCACACAGCCTTTTGTTTTCATTTTCATTTCTTCCCTTGTACTAAGCAAATCTAGAATCAGGGAAAGAATGGAATAAGGCAAGAGGCCTGGATCTGGGGAGGTGGCTAGCAGAAACCACCATCCAAGAAGATGCTGAGATGTTTGTCCATCCTCCAGCACCATTGAAGGATGCTGTTTGTCACAATCCAAGCATCTGGCTCTTCTTCCAATGACGAGCAAGACTTAGTCAAGTTTGATGTCTTGCCATCTGGCTGGCGGAGCACGTGAAATTCAGAACACCATGCTCTGTGGAGGATAGTGAAAGGTAGCCCCCGAGGGTTGGATGGGAAAGAATGACAAGATGCAACTCAACTCTTTCTTGAGCAGAAGCAAGAAACGTCTCTGCCACGTTCACACAAGGGTGCGTTGAGTCGAATAATGTGCTCTCGAAGTCGTCGTTTCCAACTTGGTTCTTTCTGGTCAACTGTCCTGCGTTCTTGGTGACCCCCCCCCAAACAACCCCCCCCTCCCACATTTGTCTTTTTATTTCTAGCTGGAGCTTTTCCTCTTTGTTTGACTCCGTGGCCATCCAGTCTGAGGGAAAATCAGCTTAGGCTGGGCAATCTGGCCCGGCTGGAGGAGTCATAGTCACTGGCGCTTTCGCTCTAGCAGCAGGACGCTGCCTTCGGCTCGCCATGGGTCATGTGATCCGCTGACCTCTATCCGGGCTCCGTGACTCTGCCTAGTAACAATTGATTAATGGTGGACGGTGGACACAGCCGCTCTCCTCGTCCCCCGCCCCCGAGCCGGAAACTTCCTCATTATCTCAGGCCTTTCACTGCGGCCCTCGGGGAATTTTACTCACAAATGAGGTTGAACAAAGTCGCCTCAAAGAAAATTATTTTCGGTGTTTGGTCATCGGGGAGCAGGAGGCTCGATGGTCATTTACTGCATTGAAATGGAGGCGAGTGGCCGTCGGGCCACATGGGCGGCAGCGGGGCTTCCTTCCTCTGGGCTCCAGGCTGGCTTTCAGGAGAAGCTATGGGACAAAAGCTCGCACTTGAATGACAAGTTGGCCTCAAACTCTTTCTTTTGGAGGGCGGGGGCAAGACTGAGGAGTTTTGTGCTGGCAGAGAGACAAGGGCCACCTCTATTGATTGGGCTTCAGTCTCCAGCAGCCATGGGTATTCAGGACACGCATGGTTGGTTGGGTCCTCAGTATCCGTGGCTAGTTCCTAATCCCAGAACTCCAGTTTTCTTAGGGCACCGCTATGCAGAGGTGAACGTCTCCTTGGCATTCTTCCCTGAAGCCAGAGTGGCTGTTTGCATTTGTTTAGGTCGACTAGTTGGACGCAGAATTCTACCGGAAATGCTGCCATTTTCCTAATACAAATGAACCGAGTCAGCTGGTGTGTTCTTGTCCCTGGCTTTTCCCCCTGCCTTGCTACCTGGGTGCCAGTTGTAGCTGGAGGTGGAGCTGCCGTCGCCTGGTTGTGGGAACAACCCTCACTGCTAAAGACGATGCCGCAGGAAGCCTTCTGTCTTGCATGATTCCTGGACGGGAAGCTGAGCTTTTGCTTCGGCACGGCCAGATTTCCTATGTAAGAGAAATTCAGCTCTTACGGGTAGGGCTATGCGAGCCTGGTTCTTGTTAGACACGGCTGAATGCCGTCCTGATTGACACCTACCCATATCCTGGCTCCATCGTTTTCCACTTGCGTGACTCTCTGAATCTGTTTCCTCACCCACCAAGTGGGGCTGTTCCTACCTCAGAGGGTGGTTATATGTCATCCACAGAGCATGTGGAAGCCAGCGTAACCTCGGACACAGGAAGGTGTCGAGACAGTGAGTGTTTGGGTTCGGTGATTGGGGCCTCTGGTGTAGCACTCTGCTTTGCTCTCTCTGATGGCTGAGTTCATGCCATCCTTACAGAAGCCAAAAGATGCTCAGATATTCATGCTAACGTGGAGACAGTTTGAGAGGCCCTTGATTCCCCACCTACTGTATGTATCCTCAGCCTCTGACAGATGCTTTGTCAGAAACACAGGCAAACATTAACTTTTACGCTGGGCTATGATCTGAACGGCTGTGTCTGTGTTCAGCGAGGAATAGGGGCGATGACTTATCAGGGTTTTGCCTTCCACCGTTAGCCTCTATAACCAGCACCTGTGATGGTGCATGCTCCCCTCCGCCCATCCTACCTGGTGCAAGCGTAAGTGGCTCATCTGGGTCTGGGAGGGAGAGACTAAAAGGGCGGCTTCATCCTGGTGGGGGACGGGAGGGGAATATGGAGGAGAAAAGCCAGAGAGGGGAGAAGAATGCCAGAGAAGAGAAGGTGGGAAGAATGGGATACCCCGAGGGAGGAGAGCTCCCAGAGAGTGCAGAAGAGAAAGCCAGGGAGAGCACAGAGGAAGTGTGAGGTCAGAACTCACCACCCTGCAATCTGCAGGTGATCTGATTTTGTGGCCTTTCCGATGATTTGCCGGAATCCCAGCCAAAGCACATTTTCTTGGCTAACCCTTCAGATAACCCTACTTTGGAACTATAGGGAAAAGGTTTACTTCTAACTCAGCCTGTGTTTGTGTTGTTTTTCTTTTTTAAACAACTGCACAGTAGTAGAGTGGATGTATGGATGCTCCCATGTTTAGTGTGCCTGCAAGTGGATGAGTTGGCACATATGCAAACATTTGTGATAACGCTGTTACCATCAAGGGGATAGAGACAGACCTGGCCTGGCAGAGTTAACCTGAGTATCTTCTTTTTTCCTCTTAGTGGTAAGAGCACTTAGCATGAGATGACAGATCTTCTTGACAAAATCTGAAGTCCATAATGTTAGTTGTACCCACACGTTGCAGGGAGGTTCTCTACCACGTATCCATCTGATACCACTGACTTTTATACTCACCGATCAGCAGCTCCCCAACTCCTGACAACCCATTAGAGTTCTCTGTCTCCACGAGTTTGACTATCTTAGATATTTCATGTAACTAGAAGTATGCAGGATTTACCCTTCCCATGACTGACTTATTTCCTTGTGTCACTTCGGTCCTCTCGTTCATTCGCATCGTCACAATGGCAAGATGTCTTTCTTTTTAAAAGTTGAATGCTATTTAGTCATTCCATACACACTGCATTGTTGTTTTTTTCCTCCACATTTGTCTGTCAATGGAAATTTGAGTTGTTTTTACATTTTGGATATTGTGAAGAGTGCCCCAGTGAACACAGGAATGCTAATATCTCTCTGAGACCTTCATTTTAAATTCTTTTGGCTATCTACCCAGAAGTGGGATTGCTGTATTACATGGTAGCTCTTTTTGGAGTTTTTTAAAAATAATACCCATACAGCATCATGGCTACTGTACAACTTCACTGTCTAACCAACAGAGCACAAACATTTTAATTTTTCCACAATCTCATCCACACATTCATTTACTAAAATAATAGCTCTTCTCATAGGTGTAAAGTAATGTCATTTTGATTTGCATTTCCCTAATAATAATATTGAGCATCTCTTATAGAACTGTTAGATATTACGTTGTCTTTGCAAAAGTGTCAGTTCAATTTCTTGGCCCATCTGAAGTTGAGATAACATAGTTGAAAGCACAGTGTAGTTTCACATACACAGTTTTTCATATCAGCAAATATATACATGATACCACACTTCCCAACAGCGCCTTGTCACCATCCACTACCACGGTTCAGCCTCTTCTGTCTCTGCCTTCTTCTCTGGTAAACTCCATTCCGTTACCAGGATGTAAGATTTGTTTTTGCTTTTATTTTGTTTATTTCTTTCTATTCCATAAGTGAATGAGATCATGCAGTGTTTGTCTCTCTCCATCTGGCTTATTTTACTTAGCAGAATACCCTCAAAATTCATCCCTGTTATGCCATTGCACCCAGGCCATTGCAAATGGCAAGGTTTCATCTTTTTATGGCAAAGTAATATTCCGCAGCATGTAACTATCCTGTCTTCCTGATCCACTCATCTATTGTGGGGTATTTGTTGGTTTCCATATTTTAGATATTGTGAATAGCACATATAGAGATGGAACAGATTTTGCATATCAATTTTGTTGCTTATAGCTTTTCAGTATTCATTTTATATTTTCTAATAGCTTCTCTCCCTCTTTTTTTGCATAATTGTTCCGTCAATGCTATATGAAATATCAGCAGTGTGAGAATCCTTGTCTTGTTTCTAATCTTACAGGAAAAGTCCTCAGATTTCCACTATTAATTATGTTTAAGCATGATGTTTGTTCACATGCAATCTTTATATCTTTGGGAATGTTCTTTCTATATCCATTTTATTGAGAATTCATAAGTGGTTGTTGAATCTTATAAAGTGATTTTTCTGTATATATTGTGAGGATGATAGATTTTTAATCTTTCATTTCACTGATTTTATGAATCACATTGGTGGATTTACATATGTTGAACCATCCTTATATCCCTGACATCAATCTGACATAGTCATGTTTTTTACCTACATCTTTTTAGCATATGATGTAATTTAGTATGCCAATATTTTGTTGAGAAGTTTGTATTCATCAGAAATACTGGGTTGCAATTTTCTGTGCTGTCTTTGATTTCTGTGTCAGTGTTATGCTGGATTCACGAAAAGATTTAGAAAATAGTCCCTCTGAACAATTTGTAAGAGCTTGGGAAGGATGGATATTAGACTTTCTCTAAATGTTTCATGGAATTCACCTGGTGCTGGACTTCGTTTTTTAAGGTTGTTTTTGTTTTTTGTTTTTTTTTAAATTACTGCTCCAACTCTTGTGATCTGTTGAATTTTTCTTTTGCTTTGTCTCTCAGTCTTGGTAGATTGTAGGATTCAAGGAATTTTTCCATTGGCTGGGTTTGCACTTCCTCAGGTTTGTCATGAGACTATCTGAGCTTAGGACTCTGTGTGGGAAGGGAGAGGATCATACATATATAATTTCAGATGTTAGTAAGTATTCATAATTCAGGCTTCTTCTATCCGTATTGGCTTTTTATATTTTTTTCTAAAATTAATGCATATAATATAGATTTCAAAAATAAGGTTAGATTATTTTATAGTTCAGAATATATATCTTTAAAATTATATCAAATTATTTTTCTTTTCCCCATCAGATTTTCAATAAAGCAATTATCCTGGAGCTTCTAGATGAACTACCTACAAAAATAAGGGTTTTTGGCAGGGGGGGGAGGTGGGGGTCATCAGTCACAGAAAAAATGGAACTGTAGGGGATGCTGAAAAAAATAGAGGCAGTATTTAAGGACAGAAATGCAACTGAAAATAAGGCTCTACTGAAAATATTTAAAATAAATTATATGTGGGGAAAAGAATATTTTTCTCTAATATCATCTATTTTCTCCCTAAAAAAATCCCCCTAAGTACACTCAATAGAACGAAGCATTTATGATAGAACCAAGATGTTAAGATAACAAGAGGAAAGAGAGTTCAATCTTGGCATATCATTTAGGATGTTGGAAACTAAAGGAAACCAGTTTCAAATTGAGCGTAAAGTGTTTGGCTAGATCGAAAGGATAGCAGCTGGAAACTTCTGTTTATCAAATCTGAACACTCTGTATTCTGTTTTTTATAGGCAGCAAATGCTAAACCTTGAGAAGAATTCATTTATTCAGCACACATAAAAATAGTTTAACACAAGCACAGACACACATACAACACACACAACCAGAAAAGCAGACTATTTCCCTATGGCCAGATGAACCAACATATGATAAAACAAATTCCTGAATCAGCCACAGTGAAAGGCAGTGATGAGAAATGACCCGTAAGAGCTACAGTGATGTAGGTTGAAAAATGGAGAAACCTAACCTAAGACTTATATAAGAAAAAGAACACAAGGATTAAGCTCTTCATACATAATGAATATTGCACATACTTAACACTAACTATAGCCATGGAGGTAGGTTTTACTGTTCTCATTTTAAAGATGAAGTTCATTTCGAAGATGTACCCAAAGGTAAGCCTCTTATATGTGAAAATCCCATTTCAGACAGCAGAGTATGTTTAGAGCGCAGACATTGCAGCTTTTCTGTCTAAGCTTGAATCCTGCTCTGCCCTTGAGAGCTGTGTGGTCTTGAGTATCTAACTTAACCTGTCTGGTCTTGAGTTCTGATCTTAAAATAAAATTACCAGAGTGCTTGCCTCCTAAGGTTGATGTGAATTTTAAATAAATAAATACTTAATAAAGCAATTGGAATGTTTTCCAGCCTGCAGTAACTCCTCACTAATATCTTATTATGAGTCTTGCAAGGAGGCATGATCTGGGAAAGCAGAACAGGAAGGTAGAAGGATATTAATTGTTGCCAGATCCTTGAACTGATCCAGTGTGAGAAAAGTCTTTCTTCTTCCTTTCTCCTGCTCTTACCACTGTCTCTCTCACCTTCCTCCTCCCATCTCCTCTTCGTTCTTTCTTCTTTTCCTTAAGGTTTGGTTCCTTAAGGTGAAGTAATTATCCTGTTCCCATACTGCCTCCTTATTCTTACCTCTTAACTTTCTGACACAGCATTCTCTGTGTTAATAAATGTAACAAATTTCCAGTGATGAAATTAGGAATTAAATTAATAGAGCTGCTAGTTCATGGATGAGAAAATACCCCAGGGATGTTAAGGGATGTGGTCAAGATTAGAGTTGACGAAGATGGAGTTAAAACCAATAGCTGGGACATGTCCTTGGCAGAAGTGGGTGACTGATACTCAATGTCGTGCTAACCTCTTCAACATTAAATGTCAGTATGGCCTTAGTTGTACAGTATATAATGCACCCAACAAGGCTTTGCCATTTCTTCAGCCTGAGTGAGCTGCTTAGGCTGTGCCTGGGCAAAGACTTGCCCGTGGGTCCCTGGTGGGCACAGGCTGGACGCTGGAGTTCCAGCTCCCAGATGGTGGAAGCTGAGTCACACCGGCAGAGAAAGAATGACTCATGTCCTCACAGCTAAGCACCATTGAGTGAAGATGTGGGGAGGGAACAACCTGGGTTAAAAATAGTCTTCAATGCCGATAGCAGGAAGATGAGCTAGAACAGATGAGCAAACTAGATCTTGCGTGTCACTGTCATGAACTTGTAACTCAGTTGCAGCAGAGAGTTCAAGAAAGTACTATGAAGAGTCACAGGTGACAGGCAAGTGGCAGAGAAAGTCCAGGTTGCTGGAGTGTCGCTTCTGACTGCAACCTCTGCTTTGGGTGTCCTGCAGAGCTGAGGTGCAGGGATTCCTGGCTCTCAGTGTGAAATCAAAGGTCTGAACCCAAGGAGACTTTTAATGATTCAGCTGATGCCAGATGCTGTGAGCTCAAACTGGTCAGGACTCATGCTGGGGTGAAGAACACTTCATCCCACTCTTTGTCTTCAGAACACTGAAACTGGAAATAGCATGATTGACCTCTGGTGGGCAGCCGTGTCGCCGCTCCTCCAATATGGACCCTAAGAGACCTTCCTTAGGAGATTGCAGCAAGTTAATAAGTGACTCCCCTGGCCTCAAGTATCCCACAGGAACTAATGTTTTACCTAATCTGACGTTGCCTGAGCCACTCTTTTCCCTTCTGGAACCTATGAAAGGTTAACATCGCTATCGAGTTCATGCTTCTAATCAGCCCTGAGCCTCTGCAGCTAAGCAATGTCTCGTCATTCTTCCTTGTGGCCCAGCCCCGGCTCGCTATTTATTTGTTTGTTTGTTTGTTTATTTATTTATTTAACAACATTGTAATCTCAAGGATTTGCTCCCCCTCCACTCCTTCCCCCCCTTTCCCTCCTGCTCAAAGTTGTGCGCTTCAGTTTGGTGCTTAGCTTGTTTTGACTTTTCCTCAAGGCTTTTGTTTATTTTTTTTTCACTATATCCCATATATTAGTGAAACCATTTGGTTTCTGCCTTTTTCTTTATGGCTTGTTTCTGCTAATAGGATTTCTTCTAAATACATCCATGTTGCTATCAAATTGTCAAATTTGTCATTTTTAATTGATGTATAATATTCCACCATGTATATGTACCACATTTTTTTCATCCAGTCATCCGTTTTGGTGGTCCCGGCTCTTTACAAGCCAACCATTCTATCTCGTCTTCATCTCCTGTTATTTCCTATGATCTTGTTCCTGTAGGTAAAAGAAGCTCCTACACATCCTGCATCAGGTGTCAGAAGTCACGCGTTAGAAAAGAAGCGTGCTCTCCAATGGACTAGGTGGTGAGCTCTGGGTGTTTTAGTGGTGGGTGTGCTATGGTGCAGATAACTGGGTGGGGAGAGCCTGTATTTCTACGGGACAAACAATGACGCCAGCCAATGCTGTTTCATTGGGAAAAATTACCTTAAACTTAAGAAATAGCCTAAACCACCAAGTCCAACGACCAAGATCATAGACTTTGCATCCAGTTCTTGATTAATCTTGGTGATTACAAAAAGAAAAGAAAAGAAAAGAAAAGAAAGATATTCCTTACTGGAAAGGGATTCACTAAAATCAAGTCTTTCAAATAAGTTTCTCACAAGGAACAGGGGCAGGCGGAGTGTGCAAGCTGTTGAGTGATCATAAACAGGAAACAAATCATCAAAATCCAAGCTAAGATTTTTTAAGGTTTTCACAGCTCGGTTGACGCTTTTCCTTTGCCTTCCCTTCCCTTCCTGACCTTCCCTCTGTCCTGCTCGTCCTCAGATCTCACCCCACCCATTCACTGCCCTCCCATTCACCTGGCACATGTGCCTGCTCTTCCCTCATGTCTGGCGAATCCTAGTGATCCTTTGAAGTCCGTCTGCAGGGCAATCTCTGGCTCGCCCCTGCCACTCTCAGAGTAAACTCTCAGAGAGCTGCTCTGCCATTGGTGCAGGACTCAAGTCACACTTGCTTCAGTTTCCACCATGTTGTTTCCTAAAGACCTGTCGCTGGATGAAGGCAGCTCACATGGCTTCTCGGCGACTTCAGGATGAACCCCAAGCTCCTTGGTCAGAGACCAGAGCCTTTGCTGTATAAACCTGACATCCTGCTGTGTCCTGTCTTCCCAACGCATTCTCATCCCGAGCTCCAGGCATGACACTGGAATGTCACGTGGACATCTTGCCCAGGCCCCCCCGCCCAAGTCCCTCTGCTCCCCCGGCCTGTGCCATCTCGGAGAACCCACTTGCACCCACCTGCCTCTGCAGGTACATCTGCTGTGCTCCCCATGGACCTCCTGCTCACACAGTACTCAGCCCATGGGCTGTCCCCACCTGCTTCTCAGCCGAGGGACTGGCCGCCTCTCTGCACAGTCCCATACCCAGCACTTCTTTGGGGGTCGTGCTTCCTCGCTGAATTCAGTAGACTTGTCAAAGGCGGTTCTGATAGTGTCACCTCAGGAATATAGGAAACAGCTCTGAAAGCTGCTAATAGGACCACTGCCAAGATAACCCAGAGGTGGGAGACCTCCTGGTTATGACTGTTGCTGCTGAAATTGGGTGACAAGAGGCAAAAGCCACCAACCAACAAGTCACATTCAAAATGTGGCTTCTGTCATCCAGGTTCCCTCAGGTTCGTACCACCTGCCTGTAGCGGTTGCCAGTCACATGAAATTTAACAGGGTTTATTTACAAGAAAAATTAACAGGGAAAATAAAAGTCCTCACAGCCACAAGTAGCAGTCATCTGACCCCAGTCACCATTCTCAGTCCCAAAGATCCCAAAAGACACACATCCAAGATGACGCCCTTGGCCCCTCCCAGCCTGAGACAGGCACTCTGCAAAGTCCAGTCTCTGTCTGGCATCTTCTCTTCACATCTTCTCTCTCCAGCATTCTGAGCTGCTCCATCCACTTCGCCAAGGTGCTTCAAGTTTCTTCCACAAGGGCTGATGCACAAAATGGCTTTCCACACCCCTGGCATCTCCAGGCACCAGCTCACCAGGCCGCCTTGCCGTGGTGCCACACTCTCCACACCGGCCACTCTTCTATCAGCCACCAAGGCTCCTCGCCACCTCCAGCTCACTCTTCCAGGGACTTCTGCCCAGTCTGGTCACTTGGGCTACTCTTTACCCACTTGCCATTGTCATCTCTCCTCCCCCCAAAAGTCTCTGTCTCTCTAGTCTCTGCTCCTTGCCTTTTATCTCTTCTTTTCCCCTAAAAGCCAAAGGCTCCAATATCCCTCTACACACTCTCCAGGTGATCCATTTCCTCTTCCCCACCTGGGAGCTGCAATAAAGTAAAAGTCCCTTATGCTGTTCAGGCCTCCTTTACCTCTGTGTTTTCCAGACACAGCTAATGGCATCAGTGCCTAAATTTCAATACTGCCTTATTGAGGTCTCAGCTTCACTACCACCATTGCACGCTGGCTGTTACTCTTCTGGGTGAGAGTTCCCTGCAATGTGCTGGAGCTCCTGTTCGTGCTCTCTGCTGGGGCAAGGTGCCCCCCTCTACCCTTTCCCCCCCCAGGAACCTCAACTACTCTCTTCCTTTGTCCTTCCACCTCATCCGTCTACTTGGGCCATTTGTTTGCTTCCACTGACCAGTTCTCTCTCAGCTCTGATGTTCCAGCTGGATCTCGGCAGGTGCAATACAATAGCTGGAGGGAGCATAGGGTTATTTTAAAGCAGCACTTCATTTTGCAGGTTCCAAAGTGAACAGAGACCCCGAAGGGGCCATTAAGATAGTGAAGACAGAAGGTAAACACCTCCAAAGCTGTCGTCAGAAGTCACTCAGAAGTCACTACCCTACTGGTGTCCGGTTACTGCCCCCCTTGATGCTGGCAGCGCCGCACGCGAGGCGTTCTGGTCACCAGCACCAAGTGGTGATTTATCATCTTTCTTGGCAGGCGTCCTGCTTCCTCCTGCACCTGCCTTCTTGAAAGAAAACAAGACATCAGATACTTATTCAAATAATGGACTAGCTGATCAACTAGGTCCCGGCACAATAGTGAGTTATCCATGATAAAAGAACAACTTTTTCATGCATTATATGTGACGTATGCATCCTTTCTTGCAAGATTTATGGACCCAGGACGATTTGCATTGTTAATATAATCAAACCTTTTGCAACCTCACGTCCAAGCTTAAACTTATTATTAATTGACAGCCAGAGAGGAGTCAATCAGTTTCATAAATGCTTCAACACCTGCACGCTCTTTGAATCTGGAGGGAAAAAAAATCAATACCTGGTCCTCATTTTTCTCCAGGGTATAAATGTAACCAAATCTGGCTTAGAAGTTTAGGAGGACCCGGAATCCAGGCACATTGTGAGCTCCATGCAGAGTGTTTGATGTTTTCCAACCATTCTCCCCTTTTTAAATTTTCCAATCTTGGGGAGAGAGCACAGCATGAAGGGAAAAAGAAAACCGATTCTGATGTAACACTTAGAAACAAGTGTCCATTTTAGGAGTAGGTGTAGGGGGTCTGTTTTGCAAGAAATATTTGCTTCATGCTCATTGATTAGCTATGATGCCAGTTCTGGGATACACCGGGTACCTGGGAACAGGGTTCTGCCTTCAGCATCCTGGAATCCATGGATAAGATGTCCACACCTTGGCCTACTTGCTAGATAAAACAAAACAGAGTAACTGCTGAATACAGGGGAGAGGAAAGCAAAGGAGGGGAAGTGAGAAAGAACAAAAGGATATAAGAAAGACTACTTTGTTGCTAATAAGCTATTAGCAATAGATACATATTGATAATATAAATGCAGGCAAGAACCTCATTTGTGTTTCATTTTTGCAATCTATGACAGCAGAGAGGAGGTATTCTTTTTGTTGTAGGTTTTCCCTTCTCTGTCATTCTGAAAAGATTTGCCAACATGCAGAAAGAAGAGTCTCCTGGAGGAAGGACTGTTTACTCACCACTAAGATTTAACTGAAGTTTACCTTTAGCCCCATCTGCCTTGGATTTTATTTCAATAAATAAGTGGAATGTTGCAGATAAACTCAAAAGACCTCTTTGCTTCCTCTTCCCATCCTACACATCCCCCTTCTTCAGCCTCTAAAGGCGACCCCTTCCTGACTCTCTACATCCCTCCAGGTGGTGTTTATAAGCTCACCCTACCTGCCGGACCAGCATTTGTCAACCACAAAAATAAAATCATTCAAACCAGTGGTTCTTCCTATACCAGGAAGCTATTTGGAGCATCAAAACAGAACCTCTTTTCAAAGTTCTTATTAAGTTGCAAATCCTGAAAGGCTCCTCATTATTGCTTTGAAATAATTCTATTATAAACAACCGAAGTGTTACATCTATGTTGATAATTTGCACAAATCCCCACACACCTATTTCAGCTGCCTTTCTCCCATTAGGAACAACTCCCAGGGACAACTACACGTATTAGTATTAACCCTCTCGCCCTCTCGCCAGAACAGGGCCTGGCTTACAGTAGGCGCCTAAGCCATGCTGAATACATGGCGTCACCTTTCCCACGAGTGGCTCCGCAATTGGAAGACGGATGTCTCTTTTCACTGGGGGCTGAGGTCTGTCTCCAGCGCTGCAGACCCCAGAGGACCTGGCATAGTGCTGATGAATTGGCTGGAATTGGCTAAACCTGGAAATTGGACTTCTGTGGTGTCTGGGAAGAGATGGTGGGTTCTGCAGTTGAGTGTGGACCAGCACCACACTGGGGATTAGCAGGGGACAGAGCTGGTGATGACAGTGACAGGTATTCTGGCTTCTCTGCTCTCTAAGCCCCTTCCCGGACTTGGATTTGAAGGTGTTCCAATTAGCACGTGCGTTTTTAATCGTTGTGTTTTCTTTGCCATCAAGTTGCAAAGAAAATGGCTGCCGGGGGTGGGATAATCACTGTCTGGCCTTTCTTGGAATCTTCCCCAGCTACGGTGGAGGGTGAATTTTCTACGTCTCCACCTGGCGTGCTGTTTGATAGCCTGACACCTGCTGACTGGAAGCTTCTAGCTCTCCACCTGCTCGTGAAATATGTTATTTCTTGAATCTAAAAATACTCGACTGTTTTTTTTTTTTTTGAAGCTGCGAAGTAGAAAAGAACCAAATTAAAAAGTTTAAATAATCAAGGGAAGTAGGAAACAGTCAAGATTAACCTCCATCTGATGGATGTTTTTGCAGAGCCTTAGATCTTGAGAGGAGGGAAAAGACATATTCCAGCCCCACCCCCACACCCACACCCACATGCTTATCTGAACCTAGTCAACACTTGTTTGCTTGGCTTTTTTGTTATTTACTATTCATTTAACTGTGCAAAGGAGCCTGGTCAGAGCAGACCCCACCTCACTGCTCGCATACACCCTCCCAAAGGAAAGCTGTCCCTGAACGGGGACCCCCATCTTTTGACATAAAGGTGCTACAGGTTCTGCTTTGTGGGATCTCTCCTGGTTTTGAAGCTAGGACTCCAACATGGGCAGTGCTAAAATGGAAGCATTGTTGCCTTTAGCTGTGTCTGAAAACACAGAGGTAAAAGAGGCCTAAACTGGATAAGGGACTTCCTTCTTGCACTTCGTTGCAAACCCTGGTTGGGGAAGAGGAGATGGATCACCAGGAGGATGTGTGAGGGGAAATTGGAGCCTCTGGTTTGCAGGAGGAAAAAAGGCAGGGGAGGGGGAGGAGAGCCACAGCAAGGTGGTATGGAAAGCTGGTCCCTGGCAATGACCAGGTACGGGGAAAGCTGATCTGTGTATCAGCCCTTGTGGAAGAAGTTTGAAGAGCCTTGGAGAAGCGGAGCAACTCGGAACACTGGAGAGAGAAGAAGCAGAGAGAAGACGCCGAAGAAGACTGGACTCTGCAGAGTGCCTGCCTCAGGTGTGGAGGGGCAAAGGACGCCATCGTGGACATGTATCTTTGGGACCTTTGGGACTGAAAACAGTGACTGGGGTCAGATCACTGCCATTTGTGGCTTTAAGGACGTTTTGTTTTCCTGGTTAATTTTCCTTGTAAATAAACTCCTGTTGTTAAATTGCCTTTGACTGGTAATTGCTACATGCTCATGGCGGGAACCTAAAATACTCTGGGCGGCAGGAGCCACATTTTAAAAGTGCTGCTTTTTCCCCCCCCTTTGGCTTGCTGCTTGGGGGCTTCTGCCCCATTTGCACCTGATTTTAGTTTGAAGATCTCGTTTTCAGGACTTGGACATCACTTTCAAATGAAAGTAGGTTTTTCAAGTGAAAGTAGGTTTTTTGCTTTGGCTTATCATGATTGGATCTTAAAGAGCTGAAGGGCTTTGGAAACACCCTGGCTCGGTGCTTTCCCAAGCTTTCTTCTGCAGAAGGACATAAAGGAAAATGCAGGACCTGTCCTTGAGAAATGGAAACAATCCTTGAACTTGGTAGACTTTGTCTGGGCAAAGGTCATGCTCTTTGTTTGCAAGGCTGGCAGATCGAAGCAAGTGAATCTTCCCGGTGATTGTGGGTGAGAAGTTTATCTGTTTAGACATGAACCCCAACATAGGCAGTATTGAAATTTGGGCACTGATGCCATTAGCTGTGTCTGAAAACCACAGAGGTAAAGAGGCCTGAACAGGATAAGGGACTTTTTGCTTTGTTGCAGATCCCAGGTGGGAAAGAGAACATGGATCACCAAGAGGGTGTGTAGAGGGAAATTGGCACCTTTGGCTTCTAGGGAGAAAGGAGATAATAGGAAAGGAAAGAGACAGAGAACTTTTGGGGAGAGGAGAGACAAGAATGGCAGGCAGGTAAAGAGCTACCCTAGTGACCAGACTGGGCAGAAGCCCCTGAAGAGTGAGCTGGGGTGGCGAGGAGCCATGGTGGCCGGCAGAAGAGTGGTTGGTGCGGAGAGTGTGACACTGCAGCAAGGCGGCACAGTGAGCTGGTACCTGGAGATGCCAGGGATGGGGAAAGCTGGTTTGTGCATCAGCCATGTGGAAGAAGTTTGAAGAGTCTTTGAGAAGTGGAGCAGCTTGGAACACGGGAGAGAGAAGAAGCAGAGAGAAGATGCTGGAGAAAGACTGGACTCTGCAGAGTGCCTGCCTCAGGTGTGGTGGGGCAAAGGGTGCCATCTTGAACTGTGTCTTTGGGAACTTTGGGGCTGAGAATGGTCACTGGGGTCAGATAATGGCCACTTGTGGCTGTGAGGACTTTTTGTTTCTCCTGTTAATTTCCCTTGTAAATAAAATCCCTTGTTAACCTGCATTTTGAGTGGCAACTGCTACACATGGGTGATACGGGCCTGTGGCTTATTGTTTGAAGGCTTTTGCCCCTTTTGTACCCATTATCAGAATGAGCATCAGCCAGGCACGGTGGCTTGTGCCTGTAAGCTTCAGCCGATGAAGTGGCACGAGTCCCGCCTGGGGCCCATAGTGAGACCTAGTTCCAAAAAAATAGCTGGGTGTGGTGGCACGCACCTGTAATCCCAGCTACCTGGGAAGTTGAGACTGGGGATGGCTTGAGTCTGTGGTACCCCGGGCAACGAGAGCCTGCGGTTCCACAAGCAAAAATAGCGAGACCTAGTCTCGAAAAAAAAAAAAAAAAGAATGAGCATCAGATGTAGCTTTGATGAGACGCTCTCCCCAGGCGAGAGGTGTAGGCATGGCCGTCAACGGAGTTCTTGCAGCCATGCTCATCCTACAAACGTCAGGAGCAACCCAGTGTAAGAAATGCCTAGGGCACTGGTGGAAAGTGTGTGGACTGCATTTCCCCTGCCCGTTGCTCTCCTTTCTTCCCTGCCATTTCCCAGGCCTCAGTCTTGATCGGAGTCTCAGATGGATTCCGTGCCCTGGGGATGACTCCAGCTAGTATCTTTCATGTCGTGACATAGAAAATGCATAAAATGGCGCCAGTGAACCCTTTCCTAAATCATGGACCGTGTTTGAGCATCGAATAAGATACTGGATGTCAAATCACTTGGTTCATTTAAAATTGTTCTTGAACATAAAGTAGTTCTTGAAATAACATTTTATCAGGTGAGACAATGCTACCTCTATTATAATAGAATAGAATGAAACAGAATCAAGTCGTGTGAGGGACACACCTGCCATTCTGGAGAAGGTGAGCAGGGCAGTAACATGTTAAGTCATGTTACTATCACATCTCGGGTACCTCACATAGTACCCAGCAGGTAGAAGGCACGATGGGTTCCTGCAGGATGAAATCAAGTGCTGTCAAAAGTCAGTAGCAATGTGCTTTTGCCAGATCAGCTGGCATAGCTAACTGGATCAATAAAGAAGAAAACATGCGATGAAAATAAGCACCCTACCCAATGAAAGCACCATATGATCGGAGTGTGCTTCAGTTGTGAGTTTAATTTCTGAGCTATAAATAAACATCATTATTTTCTGCTTTTAAGTCCACCTGTTTTTTTTATTCTTTTGTGAGACGAATTCTATGAATTCCAGGCTTTAGTCAAGAGATCAAGTAATGCGCTAAGTTACGGATTGTTGAATGGGATGCCTCAGACTGCAGGAATGTATCATGGAGCTAGTTTGGACTGGGTGGAAAGGCGTCAACAGCCATTAGTCAGCTAGTGGGCATACACAGAACACCTACTGTGTGCCCGCACTGTGCTGGGGGCTGCGCCAAGACCGTAAGGTTCTTCCTTTCCCGTTCCTGGGAAGTTGCTCTGATGGGATGGTGTTTCATTTCCTTCCTTAAGCCTTTAGGAACGTAGTCAAATGGGCAGTTCCCTCTGGACTAAACCCATTCCCCTTCTAACATCGCGACAGTGTCTCTGAAGAGTGTTGGTCTGTTTCACAGTGGATTTCAAGGGTAGCGTCCACCTTGCAGTACAGTTGCTGCAGCACTTCTGTGGCCAGGAGCCAGGTGGACCTTCCAAATGCCTGTTCTCTCCAGTTGTGTTTTTGAAACAACCTCACTCTCTCAGGCTTGGAGCTAGCAGTTTGGATCCCTATTTCCAATGTATGAGATGTTCTAATGGCATCAATGTCCCGAGAGCTGAGTTGTTCTAGAAAGAGGAGGACAAGATTTTCCAAGGCGAAGAGAAAGTCACAGATGACACATCAGGAGAGGTGACTCTAAGAAAGAGTGAGCTCCCAGGACAGGTAGATTTTGTTCAAGAACAAAGGTGAAGGGGTGTTCAGAGAAGACATCTGGGTTCTGACATCCATGGTGGTGGGGTTTGGCATACCCTAGGGCTGCACAGAGATGTGGTGTGAAGAGAGGATCTTTGTATTGAAGGTTCTTTGTATGAAAATCCTTATATGCATTTTGATTGGGGTGATTTATAAATAATTAGGAATGAAACAATTAGTCTTAAGAAGATTATGTTGCCGTAAATAGATGATGGACCCTGGTGAAATAGCTCAAATGGTAGGGAAGCTGTCAAAGTATAAATGCTGTAATTAAAACATGTAGAAAAACCTCACGTTGGTCTTAATGCACCACTGCATTAGAAGAATCCATGTGCCATTCCTGCTCTCAGTTGTGTTGCATCCAGGGCACCAGCAAGACAGACACAGAACTCCCTGACTTGTCCCTAGTCCTGAGGCTGAAGATACCGCCTTCCCCTCTATATTCAGGTGGCAAAACTCACCTTAGCTTCTTGGCCACGGTTTCTGAAAGGTCATGTGAAAACATAACATGTTTGCACGGTGGGCCTTGCTGCTCGCTTCAGATTTTGGCAAGAGTCTGAAGATTTCTTTGTGAGGACCACGTGATAGCCAGCATATTAATCTCCTGGGTATTTTTATGTAGGCCTTTGTGGTTTGTTTTCATTAATTTTTAATTTGCGAGGTCACCTTGTGCTCTCGCACCGCTTAGCATATCCTAATTTTCCCAAGGAACATGAGTACAAAATCACTTAGTCTTAATGCCCGTGACTTAGAAGATCCACTCCAAAACTAAAAGAGCAGAACTAATATACAAAGCGCGGTGTATCTGGTTGCCTGGCAAGTCGACTTGCCTTGCATATGTGAAGATATTAAATTCCTATCCAGTTAATTAAAAGAGCTGCTTCATGTGTCAATGCAAGACCTTCCCCTAAATGGGGCGTTAGAAGTTTGCTCTTGTTTCAGCAAACAACAGCTTCCCTGAGTTTCTCACACTTTCAAATTTTGTTTTTCAGAAATACCCACTGACCACCTGTGGTCTGTCGGTAGATTACAATTTTCTTGAAAAACAATGTAGACTTGGTTCCAGAAAGATGTGTTTGGGACAGGTCACTGGGTGGTTTTAACTAACTCAAGATTTTCCTGATTTTAATGTTAAAAAGGTGCCACTTATTATCAAACAGAACTGTATGCTTCAAGTACCACAGTTCCCTTTAGTTTGATGGTTTTTCCTTTTAATCTTCCAAAACTCTTCCAAGACTTTGCAAACATTAAACCATGTCACCCTCACAATATTCCTATAAAGTATCCTTCTTTCCCTAGATGAGGAAACTGAGGTATGCGTGTTTAGATAATTTGCTCTGAGAATATTTTACAGAGTATGAAGTAGTAACTAAGAGCCCCGCTGTGACTATCCAACAGACAACAGACCTGCATTGTTTACTGTGGCCTTGATTTTGCCCTGGGGAGATTATTTAAGTTCTCTGAACTTCAGTGTGCTTACAGTTTACCCTGAGAGGGAATAACTTTCAGCTCTCCAAACATCTCACTCCTCATGCCCACGTTGGTTCTGGATATATCTTCCTTGGCGCAAAAGCCTCTCTTGGCCATGGTGTATCTTCAGCCAAAAGAAAAAGTCATTCTCCCAAGTACATCTCCTGAACCTAGTCTCAGATGTGGAAACTTCCAACCACATTTTCATGCCGGTGTTGGATATCAGCTCAGAAGTGTGGGGATAAGGGGGCCATGGAGGGAGAGCAAGGATGCTACGGGATGACACGGGACATCATGCCAGACTTGAGTTGATACTTGCTGATGCACAAAGAGCACTAAGTGTTTAAGCATTTGATTCACGGATTCCCTACAGTGTTATAAGAATGATGCTATTGTTGCCCTCCCTTACAACCGAACAAGATCGTAAAACTACTATATGGCAAAGTCAAGATTGGCAAGCAGGTCAACCGTGTTCTCAGCCCAACTCTCAGCCCAACTCTCAATGCTATTCCAAATCTCAACCCTACTTTTAACTCTCAATCTTAATCTCAACTCTAATCCTACTCTCAACTCTCAACCCAACTCTCAGCCCTACTCTCAGCTCTCATCCCAATTCTCAACCCTATTCTCAACTCCCAGCACAACTCTCAGCCCTATTCTCAGCTCTCAACCCTACTCTCAACGTTCAACCCAACTCTCAACCCCCACTCTGAGCCCTACTCTCAGCTCTCAGCCCAATTCTCAACCCTACTCTAAAGTCTCAACCCAACTCTCAGCCCTACCCTTAACTCTCAACCCTACTCTCAACTCATCCAGTCTTTTCAAGACCCCACAGCTGGAAGGTAAAGGTCCCACATCTGAGCTGGCTATGTGGGTACTGGAAGTTGGCTAGACTTTAACTCTTAATTATAAACATAAGGCTCAGCTCATAACTCTGTCAAGAGTTGGCTGAATTTCTTTCTGGTGTTTCTCAGCGTCCATCCTCATCACAATTTCCTCTGGGAAGTCGGGGTCCTCTTATTTGTGTGCTGACCTACTTATCCGTGTGTGAGCCCTGCCCTATCAAGTCACCTAAGAGAAACAATTTTTACTCTTCTCAGTGATAGTGAAAGTCCGCTCCCTCCAGCATCCTGCTTGCATTGTGTCACCAAGGTCAGGTGCTGTGCAGACATTTAGTAGAAAACACTAAAGGTCTGGAGATGACGGAATTTGCAAATCGGTAGGTGACCAGTGTCTGGGTATTATTTGTGGTAGCTATGAGATCATAAAGCTTAATAAGACCACATCCATCTCATAGAACAGTTCATATTCCCAGGAGGGAATTTTAAAATATCATTCTCTCAAAAGTATCCAGAACATGGATCTTGAAATCGAGATGTGATTCACCAATCACCTTATTGGTATGTAGTCTTCCACAAGTGATATTATTCCATTGAATCTTCATTTATTCATCTGTAGATGGGATTGGTAATAGACCGCATAGATTTGTCATGAGGATTAAGTGAAATAGACTTGGAAGATCTTAGCACACGTTGGGCATAGAGTTAAAAACCCTACAGCAACTTCTGTTATTCATGATGTTTTCTTTCCTCAAGAGTCCAGTTTCACATAAGGAGTGGAAGGATGGTAGACATTTGCATTTCCTAATGTTACCTGACACTGCTGGTGGGAGCACAAACTGGGGCAACCACTGTGGAGAGCTGTGTGGAGGACCCTCATGAACATGGAACTACCATTCGATCCAGCAATCCCTCTTCTGGGAATCTACACATTGGACCCCAGAACACTCATTCAGAAAGACACCTGTACTCAGATCTTTTTTGCAGCACTATTTACAATAGCCAGGATATGGAAACAACCCAAATGCCCCAAATCTGATGAATGGCTAAAAAAGTTGTGGTCTATTTACACAATGGCATATTATTCTGCAGTCAAAACCAACAAATATGAAGCATTTGCAATAACATGGGTGAACCTAGAGGGAATCATATTAGCAGAAATAAGTCAGAAAGAAAAAAGACAGGAAATATATGATGTCATCTATAGATGGGATGAAGGAGTGACAGGCAAAAGGCCAGGAAAAACCCAGGGTGAGATGACACCAGAGAGGGGGCAGATTGTTAGGGAGGGGTGGGGGAGAGAGAGATGGAGGAAGGAGCACAGGTAGAGCAAGAAGGCTTTCAAGTGATGGGGTGGAGGGAGGATCCCAGGGAATGCAATGATGCAATATAATTAGATAGATATAGACATAAATAGGTAAACAACAAAATGTTAATAAATTTTTAAATGATGAGTTTAAACATCAAATTCGTGTACATACACATACACACATACATGCACACACACACTAAAGGTTGCTACTGAAGTAATGTGAATCTACTATAAATCAGTACTGAGGGGACAGATGATGACCCTTTCTCTCCCCTAACATCCCTTCTTTGCACAAGCTAGATTTGCTTTTATCCTCGGCCTTTTCTCCTGTGCAGAACTTTTAAGTGGTTATTTCCTGAACAAGACTGCATCACAGTCTCTCTTGACCTGGTCCTTCGGGTGATTGCATTTCTGTATCATAAAGGCTGCATCTGCAGGTGGACATCATGTAAAACTACAGCCACTGGATTGTAGTTCAGTGCCTCATGTAGGTACTGGTGAGGAAAGGAGGGAACAATCAGGGAGGGGAGATTTGGGGTGAGTAGAGCCCACTTGTAACAGTAAGGGAAGGAGGCCAGCACAGATCAAGGATGGAGAACCAGGCCCCGGTGACCATTTAGGCTTAGGTGAGCCACATCCCTGCAGCAAGCCCTATCTCTGTTACAGGCACTGATAAACCTCTTTGCATTTTATCTCAACGTCAAGAGCCTTAATGGACGATCATGGAAATGAACCACCCTAGAACCTTCACACGTGCACATTAGTGAGAGCTTGGACTTCCTTAAAGGGGGGATATTTTCATTCACCTCACCCCAGATCGTCATCCTAACTCTGCAGACATTGATGTTCCACAGGGAATAATGTCATAGCTTGAACAAAAACCTCAGTGGGTGGTGCATGGCTTTCTGAATAGCAGCCAGTCCTACTGAGTCAATGTTGACACGTGTAACTCTTTCCTGGAAGGCCAGAAAATCTAAGGGTTGACTGGTTTGCTCACTCGCCGTCTTTTGTTCCCTAACGAACAGGTAATGTTAGTCTTTCAGTATGATAACATAATGCTGACTGATTTGTATCATGCGGTATTGTCCACCCTGTGTATTTGAGTTTGTTCTCTTTTTTAATATGAGCTGTACTGAAACTGGGTAGTCTCTGTTTGTTCAGCGGCCTCTTAGGGGTTCTTGCCTTTTCTCCCAGATTGAGTGGAGCCAGGGAAAAGGGAGATGTGGGAGGAAAAGAGGAGATTTTCTTAGCCAAAAAGGGCTGTTCCCCAACTTTTCACAGCTCCAGTGATCTCCACTGTGGTCTTTGGTATCTAGAGGCTTAGTCACTCCACCATGGGGAGAGCGGATCCTCTTCTCTTGCTTCAATTCTGTTGAGAGTCTCACTCAGCTGGTCTCTCCACTACTTTCATTTGCTGTGTCTTTGAATCCCGGTGTGAGTAATTGTCACTCTTACTTAGTCTCTGGTATGCAGAGAACAAGCATTGCTATGTGCTTTCCAGGTCCTGTTTAGCTGTCTGAAGAGTGACAATGGTTGCATGAAATGTACAGCGTGGTTGTGAGTTTTAAAATGAGAAAACACAAATAAAGAAACACCCAATCATATTTGCAGGTCTGAGCTGAGGTCTTCAAATTCATCCATCTCCCTTTCTGGCCAGTGAAGACTCATCTTAAGCCCATCTTCTCCTTGGGACCCCTCACTTCCATCTGGAGGTACTCGTCACACTCTTTTCCCCTCGCTGTGGCACTGGTTCTATTGTCCTTTATTTGTTGTTTTTCTAATTGTTCCTGCATGCTACGCCATAGATGAGTCTGGAGGTAGAACTGTCTTCAGCCTCTGTATTCCCAGAGCATGAACTGTGTATGAAATATTAGCAGGGGCCCAGAAAATGCAACTAAATGGTAAAAGAAAGAGCAGAAGTAAGTCAACTGTTATCAAACACCCTTAAGGGTGGTTTCACATAATCATATTTAATGTGTTCAGTAAATCACTTCACACACGGAGAAATTTAGAGACAAAGAAGTTAAGTGATTTGTAAAGGGTCCTAAGGTTAGGGGTGTAGAACAGAATCCCATTCCATTTCTAGTTGGCCTCAGAGATGCTGCTTCTAAACAACTGAAAAGCCACATCATGATTTACTTCATCTTGGCAATCCTTTCAGTCAGTCTCATATCTTTATGCCCTGGCCCCCAAAAGAGAAAATCAGAAAACGGTCATAGGTATTTTATTAAAATGTACTTCAAACATTTGAAAGGACAACTTCATTTCCAAACTGAAAATGCATCATTCACAAGGAGCTCATAAACAAATAATTGCTTTGACTTGATTTGAATTATTATTTAGCTATGGCAGTTCTACCAGTGAGAGTTGAAATTCAGTCAGCTTGAGGACTTTATTGTTGACTTATTTTAATACCAGATCATGATGTTTTTGTAGTGAATATTATACATCTTGATATTGGTTGATATATAGATGTAAATAAATAATGGTAGTATCTGTTGAAAAGTCACATATCATATTTAAACATTTGGAGGAACACTTGATTTATTGTTTCAAAAACAAAATGGAAACTTCTTTATTTTTATAATTGATGAATTTATACCTCAAAGTATTTTGGGTCTTATGTAGAGATGGTGGCAAGGGGTGCTCCACTGTGATAATGAGAACAGATTCTGAAGTCAGGATGTCAGGAAGTTCTAGGTTGAACTGCCCTCTCGTTGAAACTTACTAGCAGCATCCCTGAAAGTAGCCAAACTACTTGTCTATTTTGAGTCTCAATTTCCCCATCTGTAAAATGGGAATAATCATAGTGTATACCTGATAGGCTTGTGGGGAGGGAGGAATGATAATCTATATATAGGAGCTGAGTACAGAGCCTGACATTAAGAGCGATAAGCTACTTTTTCTCTTGATAACAAAGTCATGATCAGTTCAGTAGTAACCTCAGTGTCACCTTAATGAAAGCTGTGTATTCTCAACCAGTACAGCCAAGCCCAACTAAATCTATACAGAGTGATCAAGAAGTTTGTCCAAACTGGACTGGGGGCATTGATCAAGAAGGATGCTATAAACAAAGGTAATGGGCTAGGTGAATCTTTAAAGTGAGGAGGATTCACTAGAAAATAGAAAAAGGTTAGGGTGGGTATGGAGGAGGCAGACTGATCTAGGAATATTCATGGGAACTAAAGGGTCAGAACGTCACACTTGCTGCCTCATTTAAGACTGAAAGTCTTAAAACATTTAGATGTTTTATTCCTGGGTGGAGTAATAAATAGTTCTTTTATTGAAATTGGATAGAAACATTGATTTTCACAAATGATGTGTTTGTAGCATGTAACATTTTCTTTGATGCAAAGTGAACCTTATTACACAGATTTCTTTATCAAGGACCCAAACTGTTGAATCAAGTCTGGAACAAAGAAATGTTTATTTTACTGTATTTTTCAATGAGTTGAGAAATTGCACCATGGTTATGTTGTACTCTAACACTTCACGTTTCTCGTACACTTTCTCAATATCATTTTTTTACTATTAACTTAAAATTCTGACATAATGAAATCAAAAAAAGATAAACATGTCATTCACAGTAACATAGATGGAGCTAGAAGGAATCATGTTAGCAGAAATAAGTCAGAAAGATAAAGAGAAATACTGGATGGTCTCATGTATAGGAGGGATAGAGGGAAAACAGACAAGAAAAATTTAAAACTGCCAACAGAACTGAAGCCTAGAGCAAGAGGGGGCAAGAGGGTAAAATCAGGGGAAGGGTGGGCACAAAAGATTAAGATGGTTCAGGGGTGATGGGTGATAAGGTGATGGAAGAATCTCAGGGTAGACAATGATGTAATATATATATGTGCAATCAATTAAAAAATAAAATTAAAAAAATATTGACATGATGAAACAGTTGATGAATTTTGAGAAAAGTGCTTGTTACAATGAGAAAGAGGCTTCTATTTGGCCTAGTTAAGAATCCATGGGTTTGAAATTTCATATCAAATATTGACTCTATAGTTGCTTTCTGCAAGACCATAAAAATGGTTCATTTCTTGCACAACAAAATTTTATCCAAAAGAAAGACAGAAGTAACTGAAATAACTTTTGAAACTAGAGAAGACAAAATATGACACTAGCAACACAGCGTACCTATTGATTAATAAATGGCACTGGTTGAGAAATTTTAGGCTCTGAGTGCTTTTGTGCTTTTTAGACCTCTAATAATGAGCCTGAGAGCTCACACTGAGGAGGGAAGCTGTTTTTTAAAACAGTTCAAATGGTCATTTTAAGCTCTGCATTTTCATTCTTCTCTGCATTCTCTTCCCCGGATTCAAAGCCTCCATCTGTTGGACCTAAAAGTGGGTTGTTTACTCTGGCCATATGAACAGATAATCCCCTTCCCCCAGGTCTATGTCTTTAAAAAGGTATTAAATCTTTGCACAGTTGAACGACTTTTATGACTTCATTTCCAATATCTGGAATGTTTGGGTGCCAAGGGTTATATCCACACTCTAGGCAAACAGTGACATCTTTTAAAAAAGAAGAAGACGAAGAAGAAGAAGAAACCATTTTAATGAAGTTTGCTCACATATGGTACAAAGTCATATGGCCCAAGATCATTTGAATATATCTGGTGTTCTTCCAAATCCTTTAGAAATCCTGCCCTCTTGAAATGGTATTAATTGCTAACGAGGTAGATTAATGTGTGACAAATGTTTATCCAGCAAAACTTCTCTCAGTAAAGTCACTTAATTTTCAATTATGTTCTCAAAAAAAGCCAACAAACCCATTTCATTTGATATTGAGGGACTGGATACCCTCACTCACCTGGCGTCTTCACTGCTCAGCGTTTTAAAGGAAACATTTCTCTGAGTGGCATAGGGAAGGCCCATGTTTTGACTTCTAAGATATTATTTTTAATTTTACTTTAAGCTGAAATTTTACTGCAAATTATTATTTCGGATTTACTTTGATTGGATCTGTAATGAACAGCTTTAGCATGCATCGTTGGTTAGTAATTGAATTGTTGCTGTTCTGTCCAAAATGTAACCAAATTAGGCAAATTCTGTTATTTTAGCTTCTTTAGTCTATCATCACACCACCCGGAATGTGCCAAATCTCATCAATTATTTTGGTTTTTTTTTTTTTTTTTTGGTTTTGCATTTTATTTTGTTATTAAAAAACAATATATATATATATATTTCACATCTTTGTATTTATTTTGCCTTTAAAACATACTTTTATTGAAATAGCGTTGTCTACACCATTGTTTCCATAGTAGAAGTGTACAGTTCCCCTTTGGGCACTTTTGTATTTGGGCTGTTTAATACATTAAGTTACCTCTGTGCACCTGGACGTGTTTCACTCCCACTTTCATTCATCAAGCTCCTTCCGTGTACAGCTCCGAGACCATGTCTTTCCTCTTGCCTCTCATTGCTCTGGCTGAAACTCCTATCATCTTAATGCATTTGGTTTTGGCTCTTCATTGCCAACAACCTGCCTGACCCAACAGCCATTTGCTTATATTCTTTGGTCTTGTTTAAATGATTACTGATTGAGGGCAAAGCCATATCTACATTAAAAAAAATTCTCCTTACGGTTTACTACATAATTAAGCAGTAAACTAAGAATTTTTGGTTCAGTCTCTGACTCTTAAGCTGGTCTTTGTAGAACCTTCCAACTTGATGAGCAATAATAGCAAGTATTAATTGCTAAGGACTTGGCCTGCATTTAATTCGGCACTTCATACACATTATCTCATTGATCGTCTTAATAGCTCTGCGTGAAGGATGATCTTCATTCTTCTCATATAAAAAATGTGGAGTCCAGAAAGGTCAGTTAAGTCCCTGGTTGCTCAGCGAGTGTGAATGGGATTGGAATTCAACAGCATCACCCCCAGACGCTTTCATCTGTTCACTTCTTGGGAGCTTTGCCATCCTTAGCAATTGCTACCACTGGACAGCCAAGAAAACTGAGCCTAATAAAGCTATAAATTGGCCTAAGGTTATACAGCAAATACCCATGGGTGAAATCTCTTCATTAGGTGGGTTTTCCAAGCCTGTTTCAGTTTAATTCTTCTTAACTCAAGATAATCTTAATAGAGACTTTGCTACTGCTGGAGTGGGACTTAGTTTTTGAAAAATACTCTGAGATTACTTTGACAACTTTATTCACTTAGTGTCTTTAGTTATTACTTTTGTCTCTGGTGCTAGATATGGTAAAAGGATAGGCCAATAAAATCCTCTTTCTGTGTTTCTGTTCTGATACTAATCAGAGGTTCTTTCAAGAAAAATAACATTTACAACTGAAGCCACCTCAGATAAAGACCCACAGAGATGTTCATGCACGTTGCAGTTGGCTTTGACTATTTCACAGGAATAATACCTTTACGGTGGTCTAGCCTGGACGCTGGATAAACTGTTAGAAGTAAACTCTAGAGGATTTTCATGACATGAAAGGGAACAGGGAATGAAGTGAGAAAAAGGAGTGAGAAAAACACATTTTATCCAAATAAAAAAAACTGAGTTAGCTGTACGGTCTTGGCATACACAAAGGAGGGGATTTTTATGTGTAGTTGCTTAAAGTGTAGTTTTATGAGTCCCTGACAGCGCTGCTGATGAGAACTCTGCCTTGATGCTTTGGGTTTTTTTCACCTCATTTTCTTATTTCACAGAAGGTTGGGTATTAGGGATGGGGCTGTACTCAGAAAAGGCAGCTGTCAGACAGGTTTTCAGGGCTGAGTCTAAATGCCAAGGTTCTCACACAGAGTAAGCTCCATAACACCTGTCTCAGCCTCTGCACCAGACCCACACTACACAGGGCTCAACCACACTACCACGTGACCCCAGACAAGACAGGCGCCATGTTGCTGCTGCTGCAGGTCTGGGAGTGGAAGATGCTCTTATCTCCTTGTAGGGTCCAGTTGTCTGCTGGAAGAACTTTTATTAGGTTGCTACCCTTCAAA
>PVHY01014712.1:16976-37914 GCA_004024945.1 Uropsilus gracilis | reverse complement strand
GCATCTCTTAACTACGGAGGGCACTGACAAACATTGTAAAGACCCAGGAGGTGGTATAATTAGATTTTCTGGAACTTGCTCAGAATATGTTGTCTTCCACTTTGCCCTAGTAACTAGAAAACAATGCATTTAATTTTCCTGACTCAGTTGAAATATTGTAACAACTCTGACAGGAAATGTTTACAAGGTTTTGGACATGTGCAAATTTTCTCAGAAGGGCCACAAACCTGTTGACTTTGCTGAGATGTTAATTTGAATTGAAAGGGTTTTAAGACTTGTAAGTTACGATACTAATGAACTAGGCCAGAAAACCCCATGACATGTGCCTTTCATTTTCCTGGTATTGTTTCAGAGGGAATCCATGGTACTACTATCTTTTTGTATTTCTCAATTACTAGTTCTGGCAATAATAGTGAAGCTCTAAAAAAAAGTGATTTATCCATGTTTTTAGCTAGGGTATAAAATTTTAGTCTAAATTAGTGTATTTGATAGGGTGTGCTCTCTCTTTAATGTTTTTTGTTTAAGATTGCAGATTTTAAGGACAGGTAATGTTAAAATGGAAAAATGACCTTAGCTGGAATTTTTTTTTAAGGGGGATGTAGAGGGAAGAAAGAAGTGAAATAGTTAAGGTAAAACAGATTTTTTGGAAGGCGGGAAATTAGGGTATATAAAGGGTGTGTAAACAAAGAGAAGGATTTGATTTAATTTAAAATTTAGGATTTAATTTGATTGGGATTTTAATATGGAGAGGAGATGGGAATTGGCCATCTTGTAAAGATGTGAGCCATGTGAGCTTGGCCATGTGGCCACCGAGGGCCTTTTGGCCTAGGCTGGCAGCATGTGTGCTGAAAGTAGTTAAGGAGTTTGCAGATTTGAACTTTGTGTTGGAGTTTGCTTTGCTGAGTTTGATTTGTGTTTGAAAGAGGCCGTGGAAAAGTTAAGCTTGAGAAGAAAGTAAACTTGGCTGGTTTGGCACCATGGAGTTTTTGCTACCTGAAGGTGACAAGGAGAAGACAGCATGGAAGACAAGGAGGAGCAGTTAAAAAAACATATCTTTAAGCGTTTGGAGATAGACTTTATTTGGACATTGGTGAGATGATCAGGACTGAGAGACTGAGGATTTTGGGGTAATTTGGGAAAGGACTTTGGACAATACTGAGAAAGGTTTTAGACAGTGTTAAAGTATTTTGAGTTTTATATGTTTTTTTTTGTAGCTAATAGGATAATTAGAAATTACTTTGTTAAAAATAAATTAGTTTGCACTGCACTGATAGTTTTGCATTGGTTTGGTATTTTGGTTGAGAAGGCTGGGGATGGTGGTAAGAACCTACGAGTGGAAAGTTTAAACTGTGTTTTAAAGTTTTTTTACAGTCTTTGGAGCTGAAAGCAGAGAGCAGTTGGCTGGCTTTTGCATATTAATGGTAAAGGTGATCAGTGAAAATGCTAATAAAAAGTGTGTAGCCTGCTTTGTAGAGAGAAGCAAGCAAATAGTTGTATCCAGTTAAAGTCAAAAAGTCTTCATTATACCCTGTTTCAGTGAAGCTCTAAAAAAAGTGATTTATCCATGCTTTTAGCTAGGGTATAAAATTTTAGTCTAAATTAGTGTATTGAGTATATAATTTGGAAATGGCTTAACTCTATTACACAATTTTGTTTCATATCAGACTAACAAAAGATATTTTCATCAGGGTGGAAGGGCAGGAGTTAGGGCTAAAGGAACCCAAGAGAACATGATGAAGGATTGTTGGGACACTGGTAGTGGACTGGGTGGACAAACATACATATTTAAAGGTTTGAGCCTATTACCCCTAGAACAGAGAAAAGTTGTAAACCTACTTTATGTCAATGAACATACTTTGAGAAAAAAGTATTTTAACTAGTATTCCCACTCAGTGCAAAAATTGCTCAAGTGAAAATGAAATTTGGTAAAGATGAAAGGTAGTAATAAATTACACAGATTTCCTCCCATATGTGTGAAATGGCAAATGTTTTGACTTATGTTTCAGTATTATTCATAATATCGAAAGATTAGTGATAACTATATCAACAGAGGATTAATCAAATGAATTATAGTCCATCTATCAGTGGAATAGTATGAAGACTATTCCTATAAAAGAACTCAGTAAGTTCTTTATCACTGTGGAAAGATTGCTAAAATTTATTATAAAGGGAAAAAAATCAAGCTGCAGAATATTATAAAAAGAAGTTGGGTCGGGCATGGTGGTGCATGACTGTAGGTGGCAGCTTAGGAAGCCACGGCTGGGGCCAGGGATCATGGTTCGAGTTCCACTGGGGGCACGTAGCGAGACCTAGTCACCCCAAAAAATAGCTGGGTGTGGTGGCACATGCCTGTAATCCCAGCTACCTAGGGAGCTGAGGCTGGGGATTGCTTGAGTCTGTGGTACCCCAGGTAACGTGAACCTGTGGTTCCACGGGCAAAAATAGCGAGACCTAGTCTCAAAAAAAAAAAAAAATTATAAAAAGAAGTAGAAAAAAGAATATATATATACATATTTGCTTATAAAGGCATGGACTGTTTTGTGGCAGTACATAAGATAATGGTAGTTTTGTGGTAGAGGGAAATGGGAACTGGTTAACAGGGGAAACGAGAAAGAGACATCTCACTATAAAGATTTGAGTATGTTTTGAATTTTTAAGTCATATAAATGTGTTATCTTCTTAAAACTTTTATTTAGAAGAAGGATTTTTTTTTAGAAGAGGGAAATAAAGAAAAAAGTAGTAATTTATAGGGTGTAAGTTTTTGCATAGGCAATTACATGTCTATCAGGGGAATATGGAGAAAGCCAAGAAACCAATATTTTTTTTTATCAGTTTAAAATATTGTAAAATTTCTAGAAATAGCCGGGCATGGTGGCACGTGCCTGTAAACAGCAGACTAGGAAGCTGCAGCGGGGACTGAGGATCGCGGTTTGAGTCCCACTCGGGGCAACATAGCAAGACCTAGTTCCAAAAAATTAGCTGGGCGTGGTGGTGTGCGCCTGTAAAGCCAGCTACCTGGGAAGCTGAGGCTGGATTGCTTGAGTCCGTGGTACCCCAGGCAACATGAGCCTGCAGTTCCACTGGAAAAATAGTGAGACTTAGTCTCAAAAAAAGAAAAAATTCTAGAAATACCCATTAGATATGTCCATCGATTTTGTGTGATGAACATATCTGACCCTATATGGTCAGTTGAATGTGAGTGCCAAAAGGATAATAAGGACAAGTTCTATGGTTGATTAGGAATATATTTTTTCATATTATATCTTAATAGAACTTTCAACAGGAAATCATGTTTATTGCATTGAATATGGTGACTGACTTGTGAGCATTCATTGAACTCCAGTTTTAAGATAGTTGTCATATTACTGGGTTGGCTCATATTAGTTTAAGCTAACCCCATCTGGCTTGCTAATGGGTAGTTGGTCTTGGGATGGGCAGTCTAAGCCAACCTAGGAAAGTTTGACCGTGTGTGTTAGGTTTCTATTTCTATTTTTTTTTTTTTTTTTTTTTTTTTTTTTTTTTTTTTTTTTTTTTTTTTTGAGACTAGGTCTCGCTATTTTTGCCCATGGAACCGCAGGCTTATGTTGCCCGGGGTACCACAGACTCAAGCAATCCCCAGCCTCAGCTTCCCGGGTAGCTGGGATTACAGGCGCGTGCCAGCATGCCCAGCTATATTTTTTTGGAACTAGGTCTTGCTACGGGCCCCAGGCGGGACTCAAACTGCGATCCCTAGCCCCGGCCGCTTCATAGGCTGAAGCTTACAGGCGCGAGCCACCATGCCCGGCCAGGTTTCTATTTCTAGTCGGTTAATTTGTAGTTAGGCTACATTTTCATAGCAACAATATTACTTATGCTATTTTTCATACATGTTTTCATTTACTATGGTACTTAAACAAGGGTATTTGTATCGCGATTTCTTGACGAGCAATTAGGACTAGGGCAACTGGCTTATATTTATAGAATAAGTCTTCAAGGACGTGACAGAGTCAGCAGACACCCCAAAGTCTTCACGACGGTGGACCTGTTCAGAATCCGCTGGACATTGAACCTCTTTCCTTGGCCCAATACTGCATATTGATCAACAAGGATATTGATTGACAAAAGTCTCCAGGGCGCCGGGCATGGTGGCGCATGCCTGTAGGTGGCAGCCTAGGAAGCCACGGCTGGGGCCAGGGATCATGGTTCGAGTCCTGCTGGGGCACGTAGCAAGACCTTGTGCCAAAAAAATAGCTGGGCATGGTGGCACGCGCCTGTAATCCCAGCTACCTGGGAAACTGAGACTGGGGATTGCTTGAGTCTGTGGTACCCCAGGCAACGTGAGCCTGCGGTTCCACGGGCAAAAATAGCGAGACCTAGTTTCAAAAAAAAGTGTTCAGGGCTTTGGTCATATAAAGGGCTAGATAACAAATATCTTGGCTTTTTGTACTTTGTGGTCACTGTCACAGCTACCCAACTCTGCCCTTGTAGCTTCAGAAGCAGCTAAGGCTGACATAGCAAACACTGATCAGTAGGGATGGCGCAGGGTTTCTAAATTTTATTTACAAAACCAGATTTGCGATCATTTTTTTTTTTTAATTCAGTCTCCAAGCAGATCACTCCATTTGGGAAATGATAACCAGTACAGATTACATTTAATTAGAGTTATTTATATCTTTTGATGTCATAACCTCACCTCTTATTTTGCATGGTAGATATAAACTTTGAAGTTGAGAAGCTCGGTGAGAATTTCGGTTCTGCTCTGCAGTAGCTCTGTGTCTTTGAGCCTTCTCTTGGCTTTCTCATCTGTGGAATGTGGATGAGAGAGTTCTTTAGAAGGGTGTTGCCATAACTAAATGAGAATGTTCAAAAAAATGTTAGTTTTTTCTCCAACCTCATAACAATAGCATCCTCTCTATACGCACATTTCAGATGTGCTATTAAAAAAAAAATCTGTCCATATTTTCTGGAAACCCTTTTTATTCAGCCTTACAACCTCTTACATGTTAACAACAACCAACCACAACATGTCATAAAGCATTTAATCATAGACCTTAATTTTAATAATTGTCTGGGAGGTAAAGGGAAGCTATACAATATATTATCAGATTTTAGAGGAACACTGCAGAAAAGGTCTTGTGGAGAGAATAGTAAATTTAGATTTTATCTGATGTTTGCTATAACCAAAATGAGACTTGTTAGAATTGGTTTTATTATAAAATCTTTTATGGAATTCATTTTCAATACCACACGTAGTAGATTGTGAAACCAATGCTACTTGAATTTATTCCCTTTCAAAAGTTTAAATAAAAAATATACACACAAATAAGAGGCACTTGTGACAGGAAGTGCTTTTATGGCAGTAGAGTGAGATTGTGTGTTTACTTACTTGTATAAACATACAGAGATACCATAAAATTGAACATTTCTAGTATGTACTTTTTGGTTAAGGAATACTTAAGGCTTCTTATCATTAAAAAATATAAAGGAATTTGCTTCCTTGCTAGAGAAATAGATCAATCCCAATACAGTATTATATAACACTTATAAGGTAATAGTATCTCCAAAGAAATAATGTAGTGTAGAAAGAATTTAATTTTGGAGAATTATAAGATGAAGGGTAATGTCACACATACAAGAACTGAGAATTGAGTGTCATGGTCAACTGTCCTCTTGATTCCTCATACCTGATTTCTTCATGATGTGACTCACTGTTTCTTGATTCACTCATGTGTTCATTTACCAAATACACATTTATTACAGCATTGACATTTGTGAAGTGCTATATTAAGTACTAAGCACAGTGTTTCAGAGATAGATGCATAAATAATGGATGATAAGTACTACTTCAGAAATAAGTATCAAGAAATGAGAGAGCAGTGAAAAGGGAAGGGTTCATTCTAGGGGAACCAGATGAATGTGTGGGGAGAGAAAAATTCAGAAAGATTCATAGAGAATGCAAACAGCACTTGATAAGGTACTTTTTTGAAGCTGAAAAGACCACAAATTCTAGATGAAGTGAACCACATGATAAAACACCAAAAAAAGCATGAAACTACACTTTACTTCTGAGTATAGTAGTTGTATTTTGATGTCACTGCAACATGGTTTCATGTGATAGAGGGGAAGTTTGGACTACAATTATTGGCCCTTCATCCAGCTGATCTTTTGGCCACCATTCAAATTTGCTCTATAAAGTCTATGTTTCAAATAGTTGAAAGTCCAGACATATTAGTGAGGTGCTTTCAGGTTTCAAGGATTATAGATATGTCTCTGATCTTGAGTGATTTCTATAGATAGAATAGGAAACTAGGAGACAAGTATAGGAAACTATTTAATGGGATAATAAGATCTCATGAAGAACATTGTTCATTGTTCTCCAGGATCACTCCAATGTGGGATTATCCAATGGGGTTATCACAGAACCTACTGAAGTTATTGTATGCAAGGACTTATATTCTTCATGTGCAAGAAATGCTTCATTCATTTAATTCATTTAAGTTGACTTTTCTCTTCTCTGACTTTCTTCTGCTGGTTATCGTCTCTGGATACTTCTTGGTTTATTTACCTCATGAATTCTATTTACCCATTGTTTCTAGTTCACAGAGTCTGCTTAGTTTCTGTTTGGTTTCTCAGCTTCTTTTCCACTTTGTTGTGCAGATCTCTTCTGTATGCTTTTGTAATGAAAAGAGTTAATAACAGATCCAAGACTGCTACTCTTGGGAAGACCTGCTTAGCCTTTGACATTGAGAATGTAGTTTTAGGAACATTCTGACCATTTATTAAATGATAAGTGTCAGTCACTGTGCTAAACTCCATGAATAGAGCTAATGCTGATCACAATTTCTTCTTGTACTCCGGAATTTAGAGTGTGTGCTGGGAAAATGATACCACAGTGCACAGTCTTCGATAAAAATCCTGGACATTGAGTCTGTAATTAACTTCCCAGTGGATAGCATTTCATAGTTCTTGTCAGAACTTGTTGCTGGAGGAATCAAATGCCTCAGATGTGACCTCGACTGGGAGAGGACCCTTGGAAACTTGTGGCTAGCTTCCTCTAGACTTTGCCCTATGCACCTTTCCCTTTGCTGACTTTGATATGTATCCTGTCACTGGAAAAGCCATAATTATGTCTCTATGTGCAGTGCTGTGAGTTCTCCTAGCAAATTTAGCAAATTGTTGAACTTGGGGGTGATCTTGAGGATCCCTGAAGACAATTTTTACACATTCACTATGTGGCCCCTATTATGACCTGACCTCTGATTTTCTCTTCATCCTCAGCTCTTATCACTCCTCACCTACAGTTCTAGTTATGTCAGATTTCTTGCTATTCTTCTAAAATTCCAAGCATATTCCTACTTCAAGGCTTTTGTGGTGACTCTCCCCTCTGTCTGTATCTTTTCTCCCAGATGTCTGCATGACAATTCCTCACCTGATGTCCCATCCCTGTTTTACATGTCACTTATCTAAAATAACTATACCCTCCTACCAACATGCATTAGCTGTCTCCCTTTATCTAGATGAATTATTCACAGCACTTATCAATATTTTACCATGTATTGTTTATTGCCTATCTCTTCCAAGTTGAATATAACTAAATGAAGGAAGGACTTTGTCTGTTTTGTTTACTGTTCTATTTTTAGGAGCTAGAACTCTTGGAACATAGGAAGGATTCAGTAAACTCTGTGTCTGCAAAAGGAATGAACTAGTAAATCATGCATCCCCTTTGGGCTTTTTTCTCATACCAGGCCACATCATGTCACACCAGGTCAAATCTGTATGACCGCACACAGATTTTAGCTTTATGTCAAGTACTACGGCAGAGAGTAGTTACTGCACATCAATATATACTTTCTACCTCATCTATAATAATAAAATTGCTCAGTCTCAACTGAGCCAATAGCCACTAAAAATAAAGAGTACATCTCTCATCTGCTTGTGCTGATAAGTGTATGTGACTAAGTATATGTCAATGGATTGTATATGAGAGTGGGCATGCCGCCTGGAAGAAATTTCCTTAATTTGGATAGAATCTATTTTCTCTCCATTTTTTCCCCCTTCCTGTAAAGTAAGTGGCAAAATAATACTTGGAGCTTTAAAAGCCATCTTAGGTCATGAGGCAACCTTGGGAATGAAAGTGAATAGAGCAAAAGGGTAGCAGGGGGCAGATAATCTGGAGGCCTATGGAGTGCTAGAAGTAAACTTCCGGTTTGTTTAAGCCTTAACCATGTGAGGTTTTCTCTCACTTGGCCCTAATCCTAAATATTACAGCACTAATCTCTAGTTAGGCTCTTTGGAGCCAGTATAAAGCATGATATCATATGAACTAGTCACTATGTTTGAAGGAACCATGTGGGATTGTTGGGAAGGCTGGTAAAGAGAATGTTATTCTTGGGAAATAGCAACCATGGAAAAAAATTACAGTGATGCCACCCAATAAATCACACCCTCTTGTGTCTACACGTTTCTTTGTGGTGTGATGTTGTCATTCCTTCCATCAAGAGACAGGCTATCTCTGAATCTTCTTGAATCTGGTGTGGGTAGTTAGGTAGAGAAAACATGTCTATCCTCTTTTTACAGCTAGATGTGATTATGTGACTCAGTTTGATTATTGGGGTGTAAGCTGAAGTGATATATTAATTGAAGGTATATATAATTTCTGTGTCACCTCTACCTTAAAAGTAAACCACTTGCATTGGAGATTTTCTTCTTCCTTTCCACAGGTTGGAGCAATGAATGTGTCTACAACTTACCTCTGACTGCAAAGATGAAAATGCTACCTTAGGCAACAGTGAAGCAATCAGTGAAAGGTAACTGGTTCCTTTTTTTTTTTTCTTTTTTTTGAGACTAGGTCTCTCTATTTTTGCCTGTGGAACTGCAGGGTCTCGTTGCCCGGGGTACCACAGACGCAAGCAATCCCCAGCCTCAGCTTCCCAGGTAGCTGGGATTACAGGTGTGCACCACCACGCCCAGCTATATATTTTTGGAACTAGGTCTCACTACATTCCCCAGGCGGGACTCAAACCACGATCCCTAACCCCAGCTAATTCATAGGCTGAAGCTTATTATAGGCATGAGCCACCATGCCCAGCCGGAAGGTTCCTGGGTCCTTAAAGGACTTGGCGAAGTAGATACTCCTTGCCAACCTGGACTTAATATGAGAAACATTTGAGTTTGAGTTTGCGACTTAATATGAGAAATAAATTAATTTCCGTGTCACTTAAGCCTTTGTATATATTTATACATAGGCATATATATATATATATATATAGGCATTTCCTTTGGGATACTAAAGCAATTCCAGCTTCTCCTTGCTTTTACAGTAATATTTGCCTTCCAAATCTTTTTCAGAATTTCCATGCTACTCCTACATATCCACAGGATACCTGGATATGTAAACTACTTGGTTACCAGAAAAGGATATTTACATAATATTCTCCTACTTGGGTGTGGAATTTCCCCAATAGAGAAAGCCAATTAAACTTCTTATTGCTGGGCATAGGTCCTCCCACAAGCCTCCACCTTGTTCCCTTTGACCTACTTAGACCACAGTTAAGGGAACCATTTCCCAAGGTGGTTTGGCTGCTCAACTGATGGACACAGCTTCCCCTCGGGATTTTCTACCCTACCTATATCGTTTCTCTTTTCTACCTTCTGATCTCTACTCTTTCTACTTCCCAGAGAACTAGATAGTGTAATTTCCCTTTCAAATCATGTAGACACCATCAACAAATAATTATGAGCTCTTACTTTGCTTAAGGTATTAGATAAAGTGATAAAATAGGAAAACTACCTGACTTTTTAGCATACGTGGAAAAAATAAAACATTTATCAATTAAAGTGAAAAGTTCTATTGATGGAATAAGTACAGTAAATCATGGCAATATTTAGAAGAAGCACCTAATCTAGTATTTGCACAGGAAGGAGTGTGATCAGCTGTGTCAAGTGAAGTTATGTGAAAAGGTGAAATAAATGTATTCCTTGACTGTATAAAAGCTATACAACTGCTATTTAGTAATATGATACATTTTTAAAGCTTCAAATAATTGAGAGTATTTGAAAAGCAAAAGTGAAAGTAATTCCTACCACCACTTTAATCTTAACATCCATAGTGACTTTTAAATATTTCTTAATATTATTTTAGTTTATAAACACACACACACACTATATACATACATACATATATATATATATGAGAAAATATGCCTATATATTTAGGGCTTTTTAAAGATCAAATCATAGTATATCTATCTATATATATTATATAGCTTCCTCTTTTCACACGGGCTTGTTTCTTTATCAGTACATGTATATTTACTCATTTAAAAACTTTACTGAGTTCTCTACTAAAGCTACACTAAGTTATTTAATAAATGTCTCTTTTGACATTGAGGTTATTTTCCATGTTTTTTTCTTCTACAGTGCTTCAAGAAACATTCTACCCTCTGGACTTCGCAATGTAAGTGATAAAAATAATTATAATCTAAAAACCTGCCCCAAATATCATATATTTATGAGGGAAAATTTAGAAATTTTGAATATGTGAAGTATCAGAAAGTTACCTTCTGCTTTTCTTTCTGGGGAATTTACTTGTGGAATCACTTCAGCAAAATCGAAATTAATGCAAGAAATATATATCAGGGGGATTTAAAGTGAATGAGTCATCAATTTCAGTAAAATTTGGAAGACTAGAATAGAGTATCATAATATGGTTCCTGAATGAAGAAATTGAATTTCACAAAGAAATTGATATTTCACAAATTAATGCTAAGTCTCTTTTATTTTAAACGAACCTTGAGAAGGGTCTGTTTTTGAGGTACAACAAAACTTTCTAGAAAAATAAATAACAGAATGATTAAGGAATATTTATTAAAGAAGGACTGGAAGTTAGTATTTGCTTTCTCAGATTCTGAAGAATTATAAATATAATTAAATGTGTTAACTATTGAGAATAGACAGACCCAAAAGTGATAACATGAAACTTGAACCATATATGGTTGGTATATGGTATGGTATTATGGTATGGTTGAACCATAATGGTATTGTATACCATATAACAATATAATAATTTAGTTAACAAATGTAATGGTAAGGACTTGCTTTTTAATGATTAATATGGGGACAAAAGGGAACATATTCATAAACATTTTATTAAAGCCTAGCACCACAGCATACATATAAACTGAATAAAAAATTCAGCCATTAAATATTGGAGAAATAAGTTTGTCATCCTTTTATCCTTTTATGAGGAAAAACTTCCTGATGTAGAATGGTAATAAAAAATGTCATAGAAAAAGATAATAGATTTGACTATATACAGTTTTTATAGTTCAAAAAATACAAATAAAAGGGAAAGGCAAGTAAAAAATTAGAAAAATTTGTTCAACATACATTGCTAAAAACATGATTACTGTCATTAGTCAAAATTCCAGTACTGGTTATATCTAATTCTTAGTCTATTCTGTGCATAAATCTTCACAACTGAACTTGTCCAAGAAAAATACAAAGCCATATTTGTTTTTCTAACTTTAAATTTACTGTTATTTGCTTTCAAGGGGGCATTTTAGTCCCACCCAAAACTGTAAGACTTTTCCTTGGTTCACTTACTCTCTCACACTCCCTAACAACTCTTTTTAATCCTTTCCTCACCATTTCAGACTTCAGCATCACCTCCCCATCCTCACTCTGAGCTGATGATCATATTGATTTCACTCAGAAAATAGTAGCAATCAAAAGAACTTTTCCAGACACTCACACCACCATATCATCCCATTCACCGTCATCTCCCCTCTTATTCCAAAAGAGCCTTCCAGCAGTCCTTTCACAGGAACAATAAGGTAGTAAGTCATTCATTCCCAGTGATCCAGTCACTAGGATGGAGGCACTGCATTTCTCTTTGACCTACTGATGGACAAGGATGTGTCTTCAGAAATTTCCATTCCTATTATTTTACAATCAAAATCAATAAATTTGAGGCATTTGTGAAGACATAGATGGACCTAGGGGGAATCATATTAACAGAAATAAGTAAAAAAAAAAAATTAGAAACCATATGATCTCACCTATAGATGGTATATAGGAATAACAAACAAAAGGTCAGGGAAAACCCAAAACAAGTTTACAAAGGAAGTGGGGTAGGCTGCTAGGGAAGGAGTGGGTATATATATCTATATATCTATCTATCTATATATATATAGATAGATAGATATATAGATATATAGATATATATACTTCTATGCATGACTATGTAAACAAAATGATTAAAAAATAATAAAGCTTAAAAAAATAAATAAAATGTAAAAAAAAAAGAAATGTCATTCCTCTTGTGCTACTAAGCGCATTCCTATTAGCCTATAGTCATGGTATTGCTTTTTTAAGATATTGTTTTAAAAGATATTGTTTGTCTCACATTTCCCTCAAATAATTTTTCTGCAATCCATTTCTCTGCAATCCTTTATTGTAATCCCCCTTGAAGGAGCTATAAGTGTGTGCATACATGTGCGCGCGCACGCACACACACACACACACACACACACAGGCTTTGACATTTTCATTTCCTTGGCCTCTTTTCTTCAATGTGATCCACTTAGGTTTTACCCCTACCAAGTCAAGTCAATCAACTACTCTTGTCAAAACAATCTGTGACCTTCATTATGCTAAGCCCAGTGACTAATTCTTCAACAAGTGCTAGAGAGGATGTGGAAAAAGAGGAATACTACTGCACTGTTGGTGGGAATATAAACTGGTGGAGCCATTATGGAAAGGAATCTGTATTTATCTTAAAAAAAAAAAAAAAGAAAGATGAAAATACAATGTCATGCAGAAATCCCACTCAGGGACATCTCTCCAAAGAGCATGAAACCTTCAGTGCAAAAAACCCCCTCATATGCTCTACAGTGTTTATTGCAGCATTATTTACAATAGCTGGGACATAAAGGCCCATTAATAGACAATTGAATTGAGATGTAATCCATCCACACTATGAAATGCTACTCAGCCATAAGGCAGATGAGATGTAACCAATTTTACAGCAAAACAGAGGGAGCTTGAGGAATTATGTGTGGTAAAGTAAGTCAGAAAGATGAAAACAAATAATGGATAATTAGCAACTTGAAAAACCAAAATACTAACAATAACTAGGAGATATTAATAAATTCAGTGAGGGCTCTGATGTTAAGAGAGAGGAAGAGGGAGAAAGGGCCTTGGGGATACAAGGGGTGATGATGATAGAAACATTACACAACTCCTAGTTTTATCTCACCTGATCTATCAGCAGCATTTGACGTAATAACTATCCCCTCTTCCCAGAAACATAGATTCACTTGTCACCCAGTACATCACCTTATTCCGTTCTTCCGGACTCACTGTTTCCATATCTAAAAATGGTTTTCTTATCTTTTTACATCTTCCAAATCTGTTTCAATTTTAGTCTTTCCCATTTCAGTGAATGACAACTTTGTCTTTCCATTCAACTTTGTTTCTCACATTCTACTTCCAAGCAGGAAGCTACAAACTTATCTTCAAAATAGATTTGAATGCTGATCACCTTTTAGCATTGTCGCACTGCCACCACACCTTTCCAGGTTTAGTACTACCACCTCCTAAAAGATTTTACTGCTCCCACCCTTGATCCTAGCGTTCCCCACCCAGAAGCAGAGTGATCTTAAGTCAGATTAACATGCTGTGTTTTTCCCAAAACATTCCAACAGATTCTTGTTCCAAAGTCCTCGAGCTTGATGTATACTCTCCTTGCCTTCATCATCACTCTCCTTGCTTACTCTGCTTCAGTCCCAGCAGCCTTTTCCTGGATGAAGTCAGATACACTTGGCCTCTTCAATGGCACCCTCAATTCCTTTGTGCCTTTACACAAATATCCCCTTCCCACACCATTTTCTACATCCATCCTTGTGCTAAATTCCTAACTTTCCTTTGCTTTATCTTTTCCCCCCTTAGTACTCATCACCCTCAAGTATATTATATAACTTTACATATTGTTTTGCCTTTTATCCAACTTCCATTAAAAAGTAAACTCCAAAGCTGGGCACAGTGGCGTGTGCCTGTAAGCTTCAGCCTATGAAGCAGCTGGGGCTAGGGATCGTGGTTTGAGTCCCGCTCAGGGCAACATAGTGAGACCTAGTCCCAAAAATAGCTGGGCATGGTGGCACACGCCTGTAATCCCAGCTACCTGGGAAGCTGAGGCTGGGGATTGCTTGAGTCTGTGGTACCATGGGCAAGGTGAGCCTGTGGTTCCACAGGCAAAACCTAGTCTCAAAAAAAAAAAAAAAAGTAAACTCCACAGAATCAGGGATTTTTGTTTTTATAGTCTTTCACTGATGCTTGGCACATCATAGTTATTCAATAGACACATTGAATACATTAATGAATTATATTTTAAATGGACAAAGAGGAGTATAAATCTCTTCAGAATTCCAAAAACGTTATTTGATGGTACATATCTAAAGTGAAATTTCACTTCTAGAAATGTGTCTTGATGTAGGATTTCCCAAGTTATAAAGGAAATACTGTTCCAGAACATTAATAGGTATATGATAAGCAAATTATTTTGTAGAAAAAAATTATCTTCTAACCTATGTGGTTCTTAGTTTCAGTAACACATTTTAATGACCTGGAGAGATTTAAAATATATTGATGCCTGCATCTCACCTTTTAAGATTCTTATTTAACTGGGTTAGCTTGTTTATCATTCTTATAGTGAAATCAGCAATCTCTGATGACTATTCCTGAGATCCATTAATTTAAAAGGGTTTGTAAATGGTTATCTTGGTCACATTTTAGGGCCTATAATTTTTCATGTACAAAATAAATGGGTTAGAGTACATTATCTATCAGTGTTCTTTTAACTGGGATACTATCTATGGTCATAGGGAAATGCTCTAAATTAGAGGTTTGTAGGAAGTATTTGATGCTTCCACTTGTTGATTTATTGATGTCTGTGTTCGTGTATGTATAAAACAGATCATGTTCATAAACTTTATAATGCTCTGAGATAAGAAGATGTATTTATTTTTATTGTAGAGAAATCAAGAAAATACCATAAAAGGTCATCCAGGCCTCCCATGTGGCAAACATGATATAGGAAAAACTGAAATAGTTTTCCTGTCAGCCAATTGTAGAAAGTTAAAAAATAGATCTCTGAAGCCAAGTGAGTTAATTTTAAATTGAATTGGTTTAAAATACTGATGCATTTGTTTATTGTTTATTTTTTACATATACTTTAGTCCATTTAGGTTGCTATAACAATGCAATAAATTAGATGACTTACAAACAACAAAATGGTTCTCACAGCTCTGGTAGCTGGCAAGTTCAGATCAAAGTTCAGGCAAATTCAGTGTTTAGTAAGAAGTAGCTTCTTGGTTCATAGCTGTCCCTCTTTTGTCGTGCCTTCATAAGGAGGAAGGGGAAAGGCCAGTTCCTGGCTTTTTTTTTTTTTTTTTATAAGGACACTAAATCCATCATAAGGACTACACCTTAGTTCCTGGTCACTTTTCAAAGGTTCCACTTTTCAGTATCATCACATTGGGGATTAGATTTCAACACAGAGTTTTGAGGAGGATGCAGATATTCAGTTTATTGCAACCCAGGACACTGGAACACACCAGCAAAGCCAGTAATGCATTTTTAAGTATCTAAACACACGGTATGAAAAGATTTTTGCATTTTTCATGGTCTCTTTGTATGTGTGAGCTGCAGCTTTTTTTAAAATGAGCTATTATACATACTTCAATTAGTTGTATCTTCTGTCAGTTAAGAATTTTTTTTTTAGTTTTGAGTTAGTGTAATTGCCAATAATGCTTTTTTAAGCTGAATAAACAATAAATCCAGGCAACTATTATGTGTCTGGCCTACCTGACAGAAACCTTTTAGAACACAGAAGCTGAAGTTGTTTGTGCTGTCATTAAAAAGATAAAATAGCTGAGCTGAATTAACCCATTTAGGGATATATTTCTTCCCAGGGGAAACTACAAAGTTATTGCTCATAAGCCGACTTCACTGCCCCCACACAATTAGACACTGTAGATCACATAGCAGGTTATTGCATTTATCAGTGAACTACATGGTTTAAAAAAAATCTAATTACCCACTAGATAATCAAAAATGAGATTTTTAGGGCAAATAGTCTGTTTTGTGTGAAAATTCTTGCATAAGAGACAGTGGTTTTAAATCCTAGTTGTATATTTTACTACAGTGTAAGAAAATTCAGTACATTCACACACACATGCAATTGCTTGTATATCGGCATTATATTAATAACTATAAAATGTTTCTAAAAATAAAATGCTTGGCACATAACAATGCTCCATGTATGTTAGCATTTATCATTGTAGGGAATTTTGTACGACAACTGTTGTAAATATGACTAAATATTGTTAGAAGTCTTTTGGTTAAATCTTTTTAAAAAGAATGAGTTTTTTCTTTGACCTCACCAATTGGACTACAAAGTGGATTATCTCCTTATTGTGATATTGTAGTTTTGTTGATTATTTTTTTTTTGTTCTCTTGGGCAAACACTAGGTCCTGAACTATACCCACTGCCTTTGGAATTGGCCTCTATCAGTTTCACCTCTTAAGATGTCTGGTGTCAAATAGCGTTTGAGCAACTGTTTCAATGATGTTGTAATAGTATTAAACAGAGTGCAAAGACAGTGAAAATGACCTTGGTGATCCCTGAAACCAGAAGTTGGAAGGTAGTGGGTGATGGGCAAAATTAAGGGGGAAGTCTATATTTGTGAGGACACAGATAACCAGAAACTTTTGTGCAGGATTTTAATAGATGCCCTTTTGTATTGTAGTGGATCTCACTAAGCAATATCATTTTTGTATGATTCCTCACTGGTACCAAATGTATCACTCTAGTAGCAGATAGTGAGACCTGAGGAGGCCATACTTACTTAAGCTAAGGGCTATGTAGGAAATCTCTGTACACTCAATTTTTTGCTGTGGACCTAAAACTGCCCCAAAAATGTATTTTAAAAAAAGAAATAAACATAGAGGAAAGTAAAATGGGAATGGGGTAAGGAAAAAATAAGAATTTTGCAAAGGAATTACCTACTTGTTTATCTGTATAGTTTTATGGAGTGAAAATAACCAAGACCAGATCAAATAACTTGTGAAGTCCTCCCTGCTCACAAGCTGCTGGGTCACCTTCAGCAAACTACCTCACCTTGCTGGATCTCAAATTTACTAAGAGTAGTGGAGTCGAGGTTTTGGACACAAAGCTCTCATCAATCCAGAGTGAAGTTTATGTTTGGGCTGAGAATGAGAAAGACTAAAGAAAATTAGTCTCACAAAGCAGAAAACCATGATACTGTGAATATAGTAGAGGATCAACAATATCATCATTCTGACCTACTTAGATAAGTTAAATAAAGGTTCTCATTTATTTTACTAAAAGGTAATACTGGGAAAATAATGGCTTTGAATTGTTCCTCTTGGGGGTCCTTTTTCTCCTTCCATTAACCACCATTCTGGAGGCGTGGTCTGGACGTAGTTGAAACAAACTACCTGCACTGTTGTGGGGGAGAATCAGGAGGAGGCTGGAAGCACTGGGGTGAAATAATTCACTTGAGAGTGGAGAGCAGAACAGGTGGATTTACTGAAATACACTGCTAAGGGAAGGGGTAGGCAAGACAGGAGGTGTCTTGTGCCCAGAGTGAGGGTCCAGAGCTCTATTTACACTACAATGGACTGGTCAGGGTGATAAGTCTTGGGTGGGTCCTGACTGAAGATCTGAATCTGCATACAGGATCATCGGTTTATAGTTCTTTTTCCAAGGCAGTTCCATTTACTACCTTTATCCATTCAAGTCTCTCAAACATGCCTGCTGGGCAAGCAATGGGGGCCTAGTTTTTAAATTTAGTAGTGATATCACAACTTGTACTGCCTACATCTTCTTGTTTCCCAAGGCTGTCTTTAATTTTGGTGAATGAGAAAACACTTGGTTGCCATTTCCTTTCTGAGAACTGCTGACCTAGTAGGGAAGGAAAGCAGAAGCTGCTCAGCTGAGTTCAGTCCTGTGGGGGAAGGGTAGGGCTGCATTGCTTCTCTGAGCACTAGCTTCCCTTTTTTTGTGGCGACTGGTTTTCTAAGTGGCTGGTTCTTTATTTAAAAAAAAAAAAAAATTAGGTTGAGCAGCCCTTCCTACCACCCTTCCATAGCCCCTCCTTTGCCCCCTAATGACTGAGGGTGCAGGTAGTAGTTAACTTTCTTGACCTAAGTTCTTGGTCACAACTCTGCTAAACATTATTAATTGGTTCCCTTTTTATTTTTCATCTTTTAAATACCATACCAAACCTTTAGAAAGAGGAGGTCTAATTTAATTTTGCTTCTGTGATTTTTTTTTTGATCTGTGTTCAAGTTCTAAACCTTGGAAGAAAATCCAGTTGAAGCATCAAATTCTGCCAGAAAAACATGGTAGAGTCGGTGCTTCTGAGGTGGGCTGGGTTTTCCGGAGTTCTGAGGTTGGATACAGTTTTGTTATTAACTGACAGGTTCCATCATTTCTTTTATTTGAACTGAAATCATACTTATGGTATTATTTTATACCACTTTTAGGCATTTAATCAGTGTCTTTGGCACTCAATCTTATTTGTCTGGGAGGTAAAAATTTGTTTTCTTAAAACAGCTTGACTCTTGCTAGTATTGTGATTATCTGAAACTCTTCTCTAGATTTGTATTATATCTATACTGCTCATTCACAGATGTTGGGAAGTAGTACTTGATCTGAAAATACTCGGAAAGAATTGAGGAAAAATTGAGGGCTTCAGTCATGCAAATTCTTGATCTTCTCAACACTTCTATTACCAACCCAAAGAGTTAATTACATGATTTGTTAAAGTTCTACACGTATGTTTTGCTAATACTTTACTTCTTCAGTTTGCTTTTGACTCATAATTCCACCCTTCAATTTGTCTAAAAATCACCTTTAGATTTGAGGGACTCAGTAAAGATTACCTGGATTCAAAATCCAGTTTAGTCATTCTTTAGCTATGTGGCCTCTGGTGTGTTTATCTTTAAAATAGGGTTTTATCTTTATCTGTAAAATAGGGTTTAGAATTAACAGTCACAACATAAAATAGATGAAAGAAGTAATCACAGTTTAAGCTATTTTCTTTAATAATAGAACACTGGCAAGGGGAAATATTTATTGAGGATCTACTATTTATTAGACACAAAATGGGGTATCAGTAATTCTATGCAATCCTCTGTAAGGCAGACGTCGTTATTTTTCAGATGATTCCATTATGACTGGAAAGAATAACTGTCTTCAAGGTCACACAGCTGGTAAACAAAAGTCCAAGTCCAAGTTTGTTTCTAAGCACATACCCTTTCCACAACACAGTGAAGACAACTTTGTTCTTTTTTTCCAGATTATAATATTTCAAGGTTTCCCATTGCCAGTTACACTTTTTTTTTATGTCTAAAAACAAGTACATGACTTGGTAATTCAGAAAATACATGGTGGAAACCACTATATATTGTGAAGTGATGGAAGGCCATCTGAAAGGAGTACACACCAACTATATGACATTCTGGAAAGGTGAGAACTATGGGGATAGTAAATAACAGTTGGCAGGGGCTTGGATGGGGGCAGGGCAGGATGAATAGGTGTAATACTCTAAGGACAAGAGAAACTATTCTGTATGATAACATATGTTGGTTATTTGTCCAAACCGACAAAACACACAGCACAAAGGGAGAACCCTAAAGTAAATTAAGGACTTCGGGAGATAATGTGTTAGTAGACGGTTACCACTCTGGTAGGTAAGGGACAGTGGTAACTGGGGAGTCCACGCCTACACACAGAATAAGATCTCAAATGGGAAATCAATGCACACTTGTTTCAATTTTGCTGTGAAACAAAAAGTGCCCTAAGAGAATTAAAAAAGACAATAAAAAGAGAAAAGCAAAAAAAAAAAAAAAAAAAAAAAAAAAAAAAAAAAAAAAAAAAAAAAAAAAAAACAAAAAAAAAACCCAAACTTTGCAAAGAAATTACCTACTTGTTTATCCGTATAGAGTATTATGAACATAGCCAAGACAGATCAGATGACTTGGTAAGTCCTGCCTCTCACAAGTCGCTGGGTGACCTTCAGCAAACTACCTCACCTTGCTGGATCTCAAATTCAAATACGCTTACAATGAGGCGATAGAATAGTTCCTCAAGCCCCTTCTGGTACTAAAATTCCAGCCTTGAAGCAAAAGACCCACTTCTGCCAGACTCGACTAGTCACCATAACTTGAACCCCGTTCTCACTCAACTGCACACTTCTTTAAGTAGCAACAGGACTGTAAATACAGCAGTCGTTCCCCGTGACTACAGGACTACACAATAGAAGCGGACAACTGAAATCTGAGGGGAATATAGGCTAGACAAGTGAGAGAAGGAAGCGAAAGGAAAACGAGGCAAGGCAAAGCCACGCAGCCATGGGCTACGAAGGCGGAAGAAGCAGGAGGAGGACGGAAGAGTGAGGTGGGTGGGGCAGGACGGGGCGGGGCCCGAGCCGATTGGAAGAGGCAGGGGGCGGGGCCCGCGCTGACAGCCAGGGAGAAGCGACCGAGGCTGCGCGGGCGTCGCGGTCGGGTTCGCGTGTCTGGCGGGCGGGGCTGCGGGCGTGCCGACGCTACGTGACGTCACAAGGGGCGGAGCGATAAAGGGTCCAACCGGCGCGCGGGCGCTTTCGGCAGTCGCTGTTTGGGACGCAAGCTTCGTGGCTGTTCGGTCTCCGCTCCCGGTTCGCTGTCACCGCCTGTCTTCCCCGAGCCCGGGACGGACTGGGCGCGCGCCCATGTGTGTGTGAGCGGGACAGAGGCGTCCCCTCGCTTGCCTTTTTTCTTCCTTTTACCAAAGAAGGGAGCTGTTCGCACGCTTGCCCTCCAGTCGCCCCTTTGGGAGCGGGGTTGGTGTGCGGAGTGGTTCGTGTATTTTTTTTTTTTTTTTCCTTTT
>PVHY01014712.1:0-16876 GCA_004024945.1 Uropsilus gracilis | reverse complement strand
TCAAAATGAATGGGGTCAACGACCCACCTCTCTTTATAAAAGATATTAAGCCCGGACTGAAAAACTTAAATGTCGTCTTTATTGTCCTGGAGATAGGTAAGTGGGGTCTGCAGCCCACCCCGCCGCTCCCGTGCGTCCGGGGGCGGGGGAGAAGGGCGCCGCCGCGAGCCGGGGGCTGCCCTCTCCCTCCTTTCCCCTCCCTCCCCTCGCCCTCCTCTCTTCCACGTGGCCTCGGTGGCCCCCGCCTGAGCTCGGATCCCGGTAGCGGTGAGAATCTGGGGCGAGCGCTTCCCACCTTGAACATGCTTTGAGGGCCCCGGAGGAAGAGTTAGAAAACCTGTCTGGAGGTCCTCATTATCTGATGTGCTCTCTCCCCCCTTTTGATTTTTTAAATCCTCACAGGACGCGTGACCAAAACCAAAGACGGCCATGAAGTGAGATCATGCAAAGTAGCAGATAAAACGGGCAGCATCACTATTTCCGTGTGGGATGAAATCGGAGGTCTTATACAGCCAGGGGATATTATTCGATTGACCAGAGGGTAGGTGTGCATTAAAGCGGGAAGAGGGGAGATTCTTCGTGAGCAGCAGTTTGTTTGTGCGTTGGAAATTGGCCCACTAGTGACCTTGATGACTGGTGGAGTTCCCTGTCTTTTCTGTGAGCCTTTCCAAGGAAGTTTGAGGCCCTCAGGTGATAACTTTGGGTAGTGGGCCACCTTGTGCTGTAACAGCTCCGCCTTTGAAAGCTGTTGCTTTCAGCCAGAAATTTAAAACTAATTCCATTATCTTCAGTATTTAGTCTACTTAAAAATAAAGTCCTGGGATTATTGAGTCTTTCAAGATTCTGAGGTTAATATAGTCCTTTATCTTTGGAATAGATTAATAGAATTATTTTCCCCTTACTACTTGAAAACCTGCCCAGTAAGTTGTATTTATTTTATTTACACAAGCTTCAGTTGGAGAACTTGGCAGTTTCTGTGGTATGTCAAATTTACACTGGGCCTTTTGAAGAGGGGAAAGTTGCAGTATTTGGAAGGCACATTCTCAAAAATGATTTCTTGTGCCTACTGCTGTAAGGTCAACATTGTACAAAAAGCAGAATGATATGCAGAAAATGTTTGGCAGAAGCACATCTGTGATTGCTCCATGTTGAAGTCATTTGGCAGATTGACCTAAACATTCAGCACCACTTTTTTTTGGTTGTTAGACTGCCTTGAAAAATTTTCCAAATCTATCTTAGGAAGATAAAAGGCCGGAAAAGAATCTTGAAAACATTTTGGAAGCTTTTTGGGCATTAGAATTGTAATGACTTAATGATCATAATTATAGGAAAAGTGGGTGGAGATTGGTATTAGCTTAGTAAGTAGAATATTAGAGAAGTGTTGAATGACCCTGAAGATAGAAGCTTAGAGCCCTTTAGTAATATCTTACAGGCCTTACAACATCTTCAGGAAGTGAGACAGTATCATCAAAGAAGGAAGTGAGAGTCAGGACTTAGACTTTTTTTACTCATACTGACTCATTATGACATTGTGTCCTATAATATATATCTTGAATTTATACAGAACATTTCTAGTGGGGTAAAGATTAGGGTAAGGGATTTTTGGCTGTCAAATTATTTTCTCTTTCAGTGATTAAAAGTATTTTAACATTGTAAACAGTATCTCATTTCAAATGCTTCACATCTTGTAGTCTTAGAAAATTCAGGAATGAATTATAACATTTCAGTTCCTGTAAAATGGGAATGGTTATACATGTTTTACACATTCATTGCTGTATGGCCGTTCTGATTGAATCTAAGAAGAGTAACTCTTGTAGACAGAATTATAATCTAAAAAATGGTAATTTGAATATTAATGTGTCTATCGAACACTGCAAACACCTAGTTTCTGAAACAAGTTATATATTTTATCGTTGTAACTGTTATATCCATTAATAGTTACTATAGTAAAATGAAATTAGTGCAGTGTCTTCAAAGTTACTTTTTGTATAACATAGAATGGAGTTTTTAATAAATAATTCCACTAAATGAAGAGAAATGCATAATGTAGAACTAGCAGTTTATTGACCTATATTAGATGATATAAGTGTACTGAGTTAAACAGTAGTTCGTTATAATTTATCATTCTATATTTTATTACCATAATAGTTGTACAAAAAAACTACTGAAAACCAAACCTTGGACTAATTTAATAATGCTGATTTGCATTTTTTTTTAGGTTTGTGTGTAGGATAGTTCTTTGGATTGATGCTGTCTGTTATTTAAAATTGTTCAAACAATTTCTTAACCAACTTGATGCTTTCAATTGCAAGTTTGGAAAGGCAGATAGGTGAAATATTTGTGATCTTGGGTTTTTTTTTAGTCCTTTAATTTTACCAAACTTTAGCTTGGACACCCTGTTTATTAAGGATACAAAGGAAAAATTAACATCAATTTGTGACTAGAGAATAAATGAGTACAAAAGTAAGTACTAGGGTATTGATTTTATATATCCTATGATTGAAAAATAATTTCTATCTATTCTAATTTCTATCTATTCTAATTTGAATCTCTGCAGTTGGAATTCCTCCTTTAACTGACAGAAGAGATGTTCTCTAGAGAATATCTTTTTCTGTCTTTTAGCATTAGAGTTTAGATAATTATATCAAGATTTGGAAGATTTTGTTTTTCCTTAGTAAATAGTTGATCAGAACTTAATAATATTTGATATACTACGATAGACAGTTAAACCTGTACAGCAATGCAAAAAATGCAGTGAAAAGTTTTAAGTTGAAAAAATGTACATATTTTTACAGGACTTGTGTTTCTTTTTTTTCTCCCAAGGTATGCATCTATGTGGAAAGGATGTCTGACGCTTTATACCGGAAGAGGTGGTGAACTTCAGAAAATTGGGGAGTAAGTATTAAAATGCATTTTATATAACTTGAATAGCTTACAAAATACTATCTAAGAATACAGGTAGGTATAAACTATAGACATTTTGATATTTTTTGGGGGAGGACTGGTAAACTGAATGTCTTCAGCTTAACTATAAAAATAACTTTGCATGTTTATATTAGTTTAAGAGCTCTCAAAACTGTTTCCTTTGGTTGAGAATGTTATTCCCCCCCCCCCCCCCCGAAGAAATAGCATAAAAGCTCATGCTGAGTTAAGTAGTACAACCATTTTTGTTGGCTTTGGGGACTGGCATCTTTCAGGTGTCACAAGTGTCATTTGAAGTATGTTCGGCCTTCCAGTGGATTGTCAAATTGGAAGCTAGGCATGGTTTCAGATCATCAGTTTAAATGTCCTTTTCTCTGTTTATGTGTGGATATGTACTCATGATGAAAGAACTTAAAGCAATGAAAATTGAAGCCCTATATTTATCCATGGTCCAGGTAACATATAGGCAGCTGCAATATGAGAATCCATATAGTACCACTCTGGTAATGTCTACCCTGATTTAGAGAAACCGTCCTCTAGGGATGTAAAGGCAATTCAGCCTCCATGCTACCTTAGACACTTAGGATGTATTCATAAAATTTGTTTTAGGCAATGAACCAAATCATTATCTGTCCTCTTTTGTTAGTGCTTGAACACCTGTTTAATTCCTATCAAATTCGAGGATATTTAAAGAGAACAGCTTAGGGGGGATAATGTGCTAGTTGATGTAGGGAGAAGTGTGCAGACCTTAAAATTTTGAGATCTGTGTTCATTTCCCACCTTCTCTTGTAATGACTAAGACAAAATAATAGTGAGATGTTAGAAATGACACCCTCCCCCCTCCAAAAAAAAAAAAAAAGGAAAACGCTATCCCACACTGCCTGGGATTAAAATGTGTTGGGAAATGTTTTAAAAATAATATTTAAAAAATAATCAGCACTCTTACTAGCTTTTGAAGAATGGAATTGGGGTATTTGTATTTAGACAAGTATTAATGAACAATGTGTTATGAAAGACCTTAGCATCAGTGATCTTTAGCTTAGGATTTTGTCTCAAACTTCACTGATAGAGAAGTTTTAACAGAAAATGGTGTTTAATAAATACTTGATAAAAAAAAATTTTTAAAAAGTGGTTATGTGAAGAACCGCTGAGGTTTACCCAGTTCTTTCTGAGGTAATTTTGTCAGGGTCAGTCTATGGTTTACCAGAATTGGTCCAGATTTCTTGCTTGTGGGGTGAGGACTTCAGAAAATGCCAGTCATCTTAGAAAAAGTGTTGGAATGAATTGTCTGGATCACCAGTTGTTTTTGTTCCTGCTTGCAGAATCACTCTTAACTTTAAATGATTATTTTTGCAGATTCACGGTGATTGGTCAAAAGAGGGACTGGATGAAAGTGTGGGAATGGGTCAATGAAAATCTATCACCTCTGCTGGAAAAACCACTCTGGAACCCTAAACATGGTTCAGTGGCATCAGCCTATATGGGAAAATAGGACAAAGATGTGTTTCTGTCCTTGATCTTTGAATGGTTTATTTTTGCAGTCTAGAAGAATTAAAATACAAAGTAGAATGTTACATGCATTATAAACCATCAGATATTTGGTTTTTATCGACTATAGTAATTTAGAAAGTTTTCTTTATAAGTTAATACAGTTAGCATTGCTTCTTAAGGCCATTTATTTGGCATCTAAATTCTTCATTCCTGTAAGTTAGGAATATTGTATTTAAAAATCAGGGGTTCATTCTTTATTTCAGAAGTCATTTAACTTGCCCTTTACTTTCTTTCAGATTTTGTATGGTTTATTCAGAAGTGCCAAATTTTAGTGAGCCCAACCCAGATTATCGAGGACAACAGAACAAAGGGGTAATTAATCCAAATCTATGGTTTACTCTTATGATTAATCTAATTTTGACTATATTAAATTTATGGCTAAATGCCAACCCCATGATACTCAGTGTATATGAAGACAGTTTAAAAGACTTTCAAGTTATTTTATTATGTCTTGTGAGTCTACATACTGCAATATCATATATTAAATCTATGTACCATTTAGCACTTCAAGCAAGAAATAGATCTCATAAGCCATGAAAGGTTTGGGAAATATACCTGAGAAATATTTTAACATTGAAAGAACTTGGATAAATCTTTTAAAAAATTTTTAAAAACTTTTAAAAAAAGAATGAACCATGAAAATGTTAATACAGTATAAGTGTGATTTTTCAAAAAAAAAAATCTTTGATTATATTAAAAAAATTTTTTTTAGGCACACAGTGAACAGAAGAATAATTCCATGAATAATAATATGGGTACAGGTACATTTGGACCAGTGGGTAAGATTTTTTTCCATATTTGTGATCAGGTCGTAAGAATCAAGGGAATATATCTTAATGAGAGATTTTCAGGAAAATGTTATATTTAGACATAAAGTTAGTAATAAATGGGAACTGCAGTTCTGTAATCTAGTGACTATAATAATAGATGCAATTTACTGGTTATTTTGGTGCACTAAAGCCTTTTATCTTTAGATCTTTAGTTCTTTAGATGTTTAGTTCACTTTAATTTTTCACATGCTGATAACTGCCTCTTTAAAAGAATAGCCTTTACTTCTCAGAAATCCTCAAACAGCACAGCACATTAATGGTCCTTACCACCGTGTTAAAGGTCTTTTGAAATTTTTGATCTTAAATAACAGAAAGTCTTTTGTGATTGAAGTTTATTAGGGTTTCTGAAGTTTTATTTGCCCAAGGCTACATGTTTTGGCTTGATCGTATGATCACTATATTGTGCTTTGCTGTCTTTTCCTTAAAATTAGAAGAATTACATTATCTCTTGAAATATTAACTACGTTTGAGCCAATTAACAGTACTCACACACTATTCCCTCCCTTTTCCCTTTAAAATGTAGTGCATCACCTGCGCTTTGTTTCTATTGTATTAATTTCTAATTTGTTGTCCAAGTTGTTCTTATGTCTCCTTATTAACACAGCACATTAATGCATTCATCCTGTCATATTTGGAAAAGACTAGAACTCATAGTTTTTTCAGTAATTTAAAAATAAAGTGATTTTTTTTCCTAATAGTACCCAAAAGCATTAAATAGCAGTGTTACAACTTACAGTTGTGCTTTTTTAGATTAATGTCTGAAAATGATACATTTTTATATTCTTTTTTTTTAGGAAATGGGGTGCAAACTGGCCCAGAATCAAGGGGATGCCAATTTTCATATGCTGGTAGAAGCAATGGCCGGGGACCTATAAATCCACAACTACCGGGAACAACTAATAATCAAACAGTCATGACCACAATAAGTAATGGCAGGGATCCTCGGAGAGCCTTTAAAAGATGACCTATGCCAAATGAGCACATGTAGTTTTTAAACTACGTTACTTACTTGAACACTTATTGCACTTTTATTTATTGTTAACTGTGAAAACTATGTTATCTTTTATGTTTTTGGTTATTAACAGGAGTGGTTTTGTTTTGTTTTTTGTTTTTTTTTTAATAGCAAAACTGTAAAGCTGCTCAAGTCTTCTATTGAAGAATGGGAACACTCTGAAGAGTAGGGGCATTTATTTTTAGAGGAAATAGCTCTTTGGTTATCCTCTAAAATACCTGTACCTGTTTCATGGGTCATTTACTTAAGACATCAACATTATAGCCTCTATGAGTCTGTCTTCTATATTTTGTAGTATTTAAAATAAGGCTTAGTGGGAGATGGTTCTTAAGTTCAAATATTGCCAACTAAAGCAATAACCACCAAAAAAGGGGGAAAAAAAAACAACCCCAAACTTGATCAGTGATAGCACGTATTTTGAGTGTTTATGACTCCAGGAGTGGTTGCCTTCTTCATTGAATTAGAATTTTTCAAGGACAAGAATTCTAAATTCTTGTTACCAAACAAGCAAAACAAAAGAAAAAGTCAGAATTATGGAATAGAATGTAATCTTTATTGTAACAGTCTTTAGGAGAAAAACTACATTTATTTTAGGGTAGTAATCTTTTAACATTTGTTGTCATTTTTGTGCATTACAGTTAGATGAAAGGAAGGAAAATTTAAAACTGAGGCCTTGAAAATTTATTTTTTGAAACTACCATGTCAGATACTAAAATTTCAATAACTAAAGGGTGGTGTAAAGTCTTAATGGGTGATTTAATTTTCAAAAATTGTAGATAAACGTAAAGGAAGTTATGTAGTTAATACACAGTTTTAAGTTATGGGATCTTAGTTACTTATATTCAACCTGGAGTATGAAAATAATAGGTACTTAATTTATTTTCAGTATGTGTTAGAGTTTCTGAACACAGTTCACAAAGCCTTATCAACAAAACTTAAGAAATGGCTCTCTCAAAGAAGTGAATACAGCTTTATTCAGATTTGTAAAGGTAGTTTATGTGTTGTAAATGGCCCCCAGTTCCACTTTTTACTGTAAGGTAGATAACATGTTTCCTTTGTTAAAATTTATCATTTCAATATTATCTCTTGAATAAAACTTGGCATTACCATTACAGATCTACCTAATTTTGCTCCTTTTATGACTTAGAAAGGAGAGCCAGTATATTTTGCTCTAGTTATGATGACTTCAACTGGCATCTAACTTAGCTCTGTATGTGTCACTTTGTCTTTTTCCTCCATCTTAAATCACAAAGTAATTTAAATAGACTTTGTTTTTGGGAAACTCCAGAAGAGTTTGCACGTAAAAACTTTTGCTAGATTATTTGTTTGCTCCAATACAGTGTATCTAACAAATAATGTCAGTACAACTATGAAGTGTAGTGAGTGTTAAGGGGTAGATGAAATAATGATCTCAGGGAGCTTATGTTTGCTAGTACCCTGGTAACTGGGGTTTATATATCACAGGAAAAACCTTTTCTTCCCTTTTTAAATATACTGAGTACAGTTAAATTGTGATGAATCTTAAAGATTTTGGAATTAAAAAATGGACAGATTTGTGTTTATGTGTATATCTAAGTTTTTAGTTTAAGTAGCAGTTACCTCATTAAATTTTTTGAGAGAACATAGTGTTACAGCTTTTCAAGGAAAGAAATGTCAAGTATACATTTCTGAACTTGAATCCTTGTCTCATTATGTTCTCTACTGGTATATCGAGCAAAACGTTGAAATTTTCCTCTAAGCTTTAGGTTCCACAATTATAAAACAAGTAAGTAACATAACTTCTTTGTTAAAGATCTTATCTGAAAGTGATCAGGTCTTTGGCATGTTATAAATAGACAATTGTTGTCTAATTATACAAGAAAAAAATGTAGAGTTAGGGTTGAAATATTGTTACCCTATAGCATACTGAAATCAAATAGAGATAGACTTAAGCTTTTACTTTTGTAATTGATAACTTGCCTCAATAATTTAACTTTGTTGTTCTGTGTTCTTTGTCCTTTATTAACAGATTTCTTTTTTTCTTAAGGAAGTCTACAAAACCAAAGCAATATGAGTTACAGTCCATAGTGAATATTTGCCTTACCACTCTTCTTGGACAGTACTCATCAAGAAGTTAAGAGGAAGAAAGTTTCGTGCCTTCCTCCTTCCTGGTGCTTGCAGCTGTCAACTTTGCAATAAGTTTAAACACCTACAGCAAACAAACCATATAGTATAGAAAAACTGGTGGCATGTGCCTTTAATCCCAGCCTAGGACAGGAGACTGGGACTGTGAATCGCTTTGAGTCCTCGGGTTCGAGACCCACCTGGGGCAACATAGCGAGACCTAGTCTCAAAATAGCTGGGTGTGGTGGCATGTGCCTATAATCCCAGCTACCTGGGAGGCTGAGCTGGGGATCGTTTGAGTCTGAGGTATCCTAGTTAATGAGAGTCTGCGGTTCCCAGGGCAACATAGCAAGACCTAGTCTCAAAAAAAAAAAAAAAAAAAAAAACATATAGTATAGAAATACTACTGCCATTGGGCCCCACTACCTTCCTACGGAGTGATTGTGAAGTCAGAATTGAAGTTTGATCATTGATTGCCCTCCTGTATGGGTGGGTTCTTAAGGGAGTTGCTCTGTACCAAAATGGAGAACTGAAATCGTTAAGGCCAGATGATGATACCTAATAGTGAAGACTAGTATGTTTTTTTCATAAGCATACAGGGGTTCCTATAGTATGCCTACTTTTTTTCTTTTTTGGCTTTCTATAGTTTCAGTATTTCTTTTTTAAATATGAGGACAGCTTATTGGGGATGACCTAAGTATAATACTGGGTATCATGTATTTTTCAACATCTCTAAAGAATTTGCTGGGTTGAATGATAAGTGATAGTATAAGCAAATAGATGCGAAAATGGTAAAAAATTAGAAAAAGAAAATAAAAATTAGGGTTATAGTTTATGATATGAAAATATTTAGGAAGGTGATTAATGCTCTTAAATATTTTTATTCAGAAGATATAAATTGAGAGTCTTCATTTAGTCTGATGACATCAATGGTAGTTACTAATTTATTTCAGGTCTAACATTCCAGATTAGTTACTGAAATATCTTTTTTGTGATGTGAGGACTGTTTGCTCCAAGGGCTGCTTAAGAATATTTTTCTCTAATGTATTTGGAATGGTTCTGGAGATGGCAAACCTAGAAATTTCTGAGAAGAGTGTAACTCTCCCATGCTTCAGTCTCAACCTATAGTCTTATTACTGAGGTTATTTTTTTTCCATGAGGTGCCTTTTAAAAGAAAATCTATTATTCCTTTTGATTTATTCCCTATCTGATGAAAGTCTCTGTGTTTCTAATGAAGAAGGTGGCAGTTGTGTAATCTGGGTTACTTGACAGGTAAAATGCACATTGTCCTTTGCCCTGGTCAAAATCTGAGTGTTAGGTTTCAGCCAATGATTAAACGTTGAGGAAATTGGTCCTCCATTTCACAAGGTACTTAAATGATTAACAGCTAAGATAGGCTTCTGAAGAAACTTCACTGACATTTGGAAACAGCACTGTCAAATGGTATGTTAGACGCTTAGAGGGAAAAGCCAGGAAAACACTTTAGAAAAGTATTCTCCAGATTTCTTTAGTAGGCTTATATTAGAGTTTATGTTGAAATACTGTTCCTAAATTACAACAGGTTTCTGAGTAAAAAAGGGTGTAATATTTCACAATACAGGTTAAGGTTAGAAAAAAAAAATCAAGTCCACGAAAAAGCTATTTAATATTTTCCCTTATTAAGCACATTAACCCCTAAATTACGCTATGTGTTATAACCTGTATGATACAAGGAAAATGAACATTGTAACAAGTTTGGCTAGTAGACATTTAAACCCTTTGAAATGCATTGATAAGCCCATTTGACAATCTATATAGACATATGATAACCTATAATTGTGGCTCCCCAAGTTTTGAGAACATGCCAATCAGGTTTGGTTACTAGTTCTTAAACTATGATACAGCATTTGTATATAGCACATGTGTGCTATATATGTATTTATACATACACATTTTTACATGTGAGCACCATGAATATAAATTTGGTTCAAGTATAATCAAATTATATCCATGGTAAGATAGATAAAATGAAATCAACTGGATTCATCTCTACCTATGTAGATCAAAGTATAAATACACTTTGACCTTAGATTCCTCTTAAAAATCTTAGATTTTTTTTCTCCCTTAGCAAATACATATTTGCAGCATCTTTTACCTTACTCCTAACCCTAAAATTCATCAGGCAAAAATTGCTTAGTGTGAAAAAAGGAAGAATGGAAAAACTGAAAACTAAGGGAACTAGAGGCATAACTGTCTGAGTATGCCTATAGGATCTACAAACAAACCTCTTGTTCTGTGCAGAAGGGAAGCTACAGTGATTTTTAACAGGTTACGTTAAAGACATAGTTTAATGTCCATGTACTAGTCTTCAGTTTGAAGTATTTATAAGCCTAGTAGGAGATCAAGACCTCTGACCTCAGTTACTGACGTGTTTAAATAAATAGATGAGTCATCAACACAATTAGTGCCCTCTACTGGGAGAATACATTTCTGTACTTCAGGAGTCTGGGTATGTAAGGGAAATGTTTCATTGCATCAAAGCAGAATTTTTACTGAGGGTTTTCAGCATGATATGGAGTCCTAATTTAGGAATAAGCAACACTATGTGACGTGAAACGTACTGCTCCTAGTGCTATACAAAATATGGAAGAGGCTGTCAGATTTCTAGTTATCAATGGTGGAAAGTGTAAACTTTAGTGGGTGGCATTTTGATAAAAAATAATGGTAAGGAAAAAATAACATTGCCCTTAAAACTTCTATTCCCTTGCCGATGGGGTACTTTGTAAATTCCTAGCCAAATGACTGCCGCTGTTCTTGTAACTATGTGAGGTTTGCTGGATATAAACTATTCTAATGTCAGGGACAACGTGTATTGTGAAAAGAACATGATTTGAAGCTGAAGAGATCTTGGTTTGAGTCGTGGATCCACTGCCTACTGACTCTAAACCATGAGTCAGGATAATGGGGATAATGGGGCTATGTACTCAGATGACTTGAGGATTAAGTGAACTAATGTATATGGACATCTCCATATGGACTCAACAAATGTGAATCCAGGCAAATACTCTTTCTAAGACATCATTAGAATCAAGGCATATATCCTATAATCTGTAGTTTATATAAATAAGGATTTGCTTTTTTTTTTTTTTTTTTTAAATAGCTATCCTCTTACAGTCTTCTCTGGGTGCAGGGAGATACTAATGCTGATTTATGGGACAGAATGTAGGATTGAGACAATCACACAGATCTGCCTGAAAGACGAGTATCCTGTGCCATTTTTCCATTCACTTTGACCAGAGAGTGAGGGAATAGTTATGAAAGTGCCAAGGGAGGAGGAGGACATAGCCATATGCCAGAGGTCAGTGGCCAAGGGGAAGGCCTCAGCTAAACTGGAAGAGGTGCTGCACCCCCCAGTGACAGCTCTCAGGATCACTGTGTTCCCAGAAGCCGAGTAGTTTTGTTTCTTATATATAAAGTACTGGGTAATGTTTCTCAGTGGTGTTGAGTGCATACAGCAGTGTTGAGTTTTAGTGTAAACACCTGTGTATTCACTACCTAGATTTTTACCATTAATATCTAAATTGTTTTCTCACAAACTGTTCATGGAGTTAAATCTATTTCCAGTAAACTGCAGCCATCAACACAATATACATATTTCAGCATGTCTATCCATTTAACTTCAATATTCTGCAGTGTTTTAATGCAAAATTTACAAAGAAATGGATATTTTAGGTTTAATGCCATATTTTAGGTTTAATACCAACCAGTCTCAAATACTAAGATAATGAACATTGTCTTCACTCCAGAAACTTCCCTCAGACCCCCTTCCTATGACCCAAATAGCAGTAACTCGATATTTTAAAAAGCCTTTTTAGCTTAATGGAAAGGAAAAGTTGTATATATGACAAAGTCATCTCTAGGTCTCACTGAGTTACATAACACCAAGCACGTACTGGAGTACGACCCCCAAAACAGCCTTTGCCCCTGAACCACTAATGAAATTCCAAGGTCTTGGTAGTTTTTATTCTGGCTCCTTGTTTCAGTTTATTTCCAGCTCTACACTAGGTTTTTTTCTTTTTTTTTTTTTAAGATTTACACCTGGTATGCTAGACTCTTAGGGCAGAAATTGCTGGAGTGAAATGAACTGAGCAAGAGCCATGGCTTTCCTAAAACTGGCTGAAAGTAGCTTGCTATGGGGTCATACTACTGCTTCAGCTTCTTTAGGTGAAAAGTGGGGAACTTCTGACAGGATACAAATCCTCTGGGCTGGGAGTGCCTGAGTGAAGGGATACACTAGAACTCCAGGGTTTTCAGATCCTGATGCTCAGCTAAGCTATTCAAGTTTTGATTCTAAAACATTTATGATATGAACTAACTTGTAGAGTCATCGGCTCCCTAGGGTTTTGCCTTTTTTCCTCATAGGTGGAGGTTCAGAATTGACATAATCAGTATATTTGTTCAAAGCATAGACCTCACCTACAGGAAAGCATCCCTAAATTAAACAGGCTAAAGGAAATATACTTGTGTGTTTTTAACATGTATACATGCATGCACAGTCGCTGCCAACAAAGCCATTTCTGCATTTAGCTCCACGTTAACATATTTCCTCCAACCCCTCCAATCATTTGGTGCTTTTAGGAACTCTGCACTCCTAAAACGGCCTATCCATAAATTATTTAGCTATGGGTATAAATTATTTTAAATTATTATTATAAATTATTTTACTATGGGTCAGTATTATGCTAGTGAGTTACCTACTTTATCTCATTCTATTAAGTGACTGCTAGGTAGGTTTTATCCTCATTTATTAGACTACTTTCTATAATTTGAGATCACACAACCAGGAGATGATAAACTTCCTCATGCTACAGCTTACACTACTCAGGGATATGAATACTCGGGTTCCTGCCAACTCATAGGACCAGGCTCGTCAAGTTACCTTTAAAAGTGTAGCTTCAGAGAGGAAGATGGGAAACAGAAATACAGAATTGGGTATTCATGTTTTTACCTGGGATTAATCATACTCTAGACATCTGCTAAAAACTCACATTTAGACTACTGTAAAGATGATATGTTGATGGAAAGAAAGGATAATTGGATATTCCCCATACAATTTCCCATACACAGAATGACTAAAGTCCTCCCATTATTTGGGAATAAAGAAAATTTTAATAATGTCTCAAAATCCAGAAATATTAAATGATTGATAAATTTGACTGTGGTTAAAGTATAAAGACATGATAAACTGGGAAGAATACTTGTAATTTATATCGCTGACATAGGGCTAATATTCTTAATATATTAACATAGAGCTTGTAAAAGTAGGAAAGACCAATCACTATAGAAAAAAAAATTTACTAAGATACAGGCAATTCACAGTGAAAAAAAAAAATCTCAAATGACTCCTCAGCATATGAAATAAGCATCCCTCATGATGAGAGATGCAAATTAGACTGCATCAAAATACCATCAATCATCTTAGATTGGCAAAAGTAAAGTTTGAAAATGTACTCTATCAGAGACACTGAAAAGCAAGCATTTTCATTCATAGTTGGAGGGAATGCAAATTGTCTAATGGAGGGGGGGGGTTGATTTGGCAATTTAACATTTGGATTTTCCCTGTTACCCAACAATCCTGCCTCTAGGGAGGATCTGTGGCAGTTTGCAAACCGCTGCTAGCTGCCCCTGCCCGTGAGCATGTTTTTGGGTATCCTGGATCTGGTGATGCTGGGGCTTCCTCTGGTGCTTAAATGCAAGCAGAAGACCAGCAAGTACTTGCACATAGGGGCTTGCCATCCCTTGATGTCCTTGGAGCGCTCAGAGTGCCAAGAGAACGCATGGAGTGGTAGCTAGTCCACTGGAGGCTGAGAGGCCACATGAAGCTCCTTAGCAGCCAGCCTGCCAGCCTCCCCGCACGTGAGTGAATGAGTGTATCTTGGACTATCCAGCTCCAGCTGAGTTGCCAGCTGACTTTAGTCAGGAGTGAGAACAGCAGAAGGAAGGACAGGGTTGAGTCCTGCCAAAGTTGCTGATCTACAGAATCCTGAGCTCATAAATAGTGTTGCTTTGTGCCACTCAGCTTTGAGATAGTGCGCTATATATAGGCAAGAGCTAACAAATACAATCCTAAAGATACCCTGGTCACAATAGGAAAAGCCGTTCACCAAGGCATGGACTGCAACAGCAAAAGAATGGAAACGACTCAGACACACCAATTGGGGAATGGTTGACTATACTATAGGACATCCACTCAGTGGGCTACCAAGCAGCTGCACGGAATCTACACGTTTATGAAGTAAATTTTAGAAAAGTGAGGTATAGGAGAACATGCACAGTGTGTTGCCTTTTAAGAAAGCAGGAGAATGTATTTTATGCTCTTATTCTTAAAAATGGGCCAAAAAAGCTAATTTCTTATAGGAACAAGAAGGGAATGTGGTGGAAGCTAGACTTCCCTGACTATATCTTTTCTTTGTAGGTGTAATTTTAAAATCAGGGCTATGTTTTACATATAAATATATGCTTATAAAATCAACAAAATTATTGCTATTTTCAATGTAAAAGCGAGATAAAATAAATGAAAATTCTGTTGGTGGCTTATCCATAGAGAATTATTTCAAGTATTTAAAAAAAACACATTTGTACATTCATATACCCTGCGGTAAAAGTGAGTTAGGAAGAAATATTAATCTTGATATTTGGAAGACATTTTATATAATTGTATTTCAGGGTGAACAAAACACACCATTTTGCTAATAGCATTAAGGATGAAGAAAAGATACACAAATGTAAGATCAAAGATGCTAAACAAAATTAGAAATAGCAATTATGACAAATTTGAATTGGAAATACACTATGACGTCACAAGTCCTTTTGAAAAAATGCCATCTTACAAAATCATTTTCTAAGAATTGGTGAGAAACAACAAATCTAATTAACAATTGAGGAACTCCCACAATCCATCTCAAAAATATTGACAGACATTATGCACATCCTGTTAAGAAGCAGTAGAAAGTACTAACACCAGCATTCCTTCAAAAATAACCCGCGTCCATGTGGGTCTCTAGATGTAACTCCTACTTTACAAGATGTGCAGAATAGAGAGGAGCAAGTAGAACAGCCCCAATTCTTCCACAAATTCTATAAAAGGAATATGGAAAAGAAGTGGGTATGTGGAAGAGATTTAAAAGAACCATCAATCAAAAGCAATCTGTAGATTGTATTTGAATTTTGATTGAAAAAGAAACTGTATAAAAGCAATTATTAGGCATTTGGGGAAACATGAATAGTGAGTAGATATTTATGACATGGAATTAATTTTTTTCAGGTGATATGGCTTTGTGGTTATGTTAAAAATCCTTTTTTTTTTGAGTTGCACTCTACTTTGAACAAAGTCAAATATAAAGAATTATTAACTAGTCATAGGAGATGAACTACAAAGGGGTAAAGCAAACACTGAAGAACAAAGCAAGAGGAGATACAAAGAAATAGCTATTCCTTCCCAGGCTGAGGCAGAAATCCCAAGGAGAAACAAGTCTAGGAGAACCCTCTCCAAACCTTCCAAGTGATGTGATCTTAGAGAGGTTGAGTTTGTGATCTGCTGTGTGGCAGAGAATTTCCTTGAGGGGCACAGGTTCGAAGTCAGTAGGAAGACACTAACTGGGTACCCATGATACTTAATGGGAAACTGACAGATGCCAGCAGAAATCAGTGGAAATTACCAACCTAAGTGTTGCTGGGACTCACTGAGAGGAGAGCACCATCATGCCTCTCATGAGCTGGAGCTGCTTTCAAATACAAGAATATGGTGACAGTGGAACCTGGAAAAGATGCCCCTTCCTCTTCCAGTATCCCTCTGGTGCCCTCTACTGACAATGGTTAACATCGTACTAACTGGCAAAAATGTTTGGAGGATCCAGCTCCAGTACCACACACTGGAACAAAGAAGGGTAGGTTTGGAGCTGAGCATTAAATTGATAACTAGAACAAATATTTAAATATTTATAGACAAAATAGTGGGACATCTGTCCCAGAATAATCCTGTGGGTACGGGTATAGATGAAAGAAGTCTTTCAAAAGTTGGTGATTGCAGCAATCCCACTACTAGGAATATACCCAGAGAACATGAAGACATTAATTCAAAAGGAAACATGTACACGCATGTTCATTGCAGCCCTGTTTACAGTTGCAAAGAATTGAAAACAAACCAAATGCCCCCAAACGGATGATTGGCTAAAAAAAATGTGGTACATATACACGATGGAATACTACGCATCCATCAAGGAGGACAAACACATGTCATTCGCAGCAACCTGGATGGAACTAGAAAGACTCATATTGGCAGAACTAAGCCAAAAAGAAAATGAGAAGTACAGGATGGTCTCACTTATATGAGGGATATAGGGAAAAATCAAACAAACATAAAAAAATGAAAACAACCAATGGGACTGAACCATGGAACGAGAGAGGAGGAGGGGGAAGA
>PVHY01014711.1:0-37816 GCA_004024945.1 Uropsilus gracilis | reverse complement strand
CTGTATGATACTATAAGAGTAGACACAGGTTATTATACATTTGTGAAAACCCACCAAATGCACAGTACCAAGAGCGAATCCTAATGTAAACTATGGACTTTGGGTGATAATGACAAATCAGTGTAGGATCATCAATAATAACAAAGGTACCACTTTGGTGCAGGATGTTGATAGGAAGGAAGCTGTTGGGGGTGGGGGAGCAGACTAGAGGGCATTCTCTGTTCTTTCCATTTAATTGAGTGAGCAGTGAGCCTAAACCACTCTTAAAAAGATATCTACTTAAAATTTAAAAATTTTGGCGTCTCCTTTAAGTGATACCTCCATAAGACCTCTTCCCTGACATTCTCCCTCCACCAATGAAGAAACACAATGCTCCTCTCTGTGGTATCACACCTACTGGCTGTTAGTCCAACTGATAGGGTGTTCCCCCCGCCCCATTGTCACCTGTTTAAGATTGCAGATTTCAAGGACAGGCATGCTAAAATGGGAGAATGACCTTAGCTGGAATTTCCCTTCAGGGAGATGCAGGGGAAGAAAGAAGTGAAATGGTCAAGGTGAAACAGGTTTCCTGGAAGGTGGGAAATCAGGGTATATAAAGGGTGTGCAAACAAAGAGAGGGATTCAGATTCCAATATGGAGATTGGATAGAGAGAGAGGTTCAATGGAGGAAAGATGGGAATCAGCCATCTTGCGACGATGTGAGCCATGTGGACATGGCCAGGCCTGGGGGCCTACAGCCTTTGGCTGACCCAGACTGGCAGCATGTGTGCTGAATGCAGTTAAGGAGTTTGCAGATTTGAACTCTGTGTTGGAGTTTGTTTTGCTGAGTTTAACTTGTGTCTGCGAGAGGCCGTGCAAAAGTAAGGTGTGAGAAGAAAGTGAACTTGGCTGGGTCCAGTACCATGGAGTTTCTACCTGAACGACAAGAAGAGGACAGCATGGAGGAGCTGGAGCATGCCAAAGGAGCACGCCAAAGGAGAGCCCCAAAGAAAGATGTCTTCAAACACATGGAGAGGAACTCTGACTGGTTGATTTTGGTGAGATAATCAGGACTGAGATACTGAGGATTTCTGGGCAATCTGGGGAAAGGACTTTGGACAATACTGAGAAAGGTTTTGGACAATGTTGAAGTATTCTGAGTCTTACATGTTTTCTTTTGTAGTAATTAGAAAGTCACTTTGTTAGAAACAAATTAGTCTGCACTGATAGTCTTGGTTTGGTATTTTGGTTGAGAAGGCTGGGGATGCAAAGGAACTGCTTGTAGCCTGCTTCAGAGAGAGAAGCAGGCCTATAAGCCTTTCTTTGGTCACCCACTTCTTTATACCCTGTTTCACAACCCTTCCATGGGAAATGTGTTGCACATGTCCATCCACCACCCCACCTTCACTGAGGGACAAAGGAAGGCATCATCTAGGTGTTCTTTGTATTTCAAACACCTACAAGAGTATCTTGCATGTACTACACAATATAGCTAAAATTATTTCACAGTATATTTGCCGAATTTCTAAAAATATAGAATGTTAAAACTGAATCTGATTTTCAGTCTCAAACAGATTAGTTCTAAAAAGATGCTTTCAACATCCACAATATATCTGAAATGACACCTATCAGCTATTTAACTAGTTTTCTCTCCTTGTCCATGAATAACTGCCACAACTGTAGATATGAGCTCATCTGAAGGAATGAAAAGACCTCTCCCTAAGATCATTTAATAGACTTATGCATAATTATCAATTTCCTCTGGAAGCTAACATTTGCTAAAAGAAAAGATCCTATTAACGATCAAAACACTTGACTTTCTGGACCTATTCCATTTAATGGGGAAAACTCAGTTCTCTGTTCTTGGGTTGTTGCCAGGTGTTCTTTTACCGGGAATCATTCTAAACTTCTAATCACAGTTCAACAACCATCCACCAAATCATATACAGGTATTGATATTTGCCACTCTGCAGTTAAATTACATCAAATGTCAATGCAATCAACTCATTAGCAGGCTTGTATTGAGCTTCCATGTTCACTGCCCACTTCTGCACCTCTTTGATTAAGCAGTGTATAGACCACATTCCTTGTGTGTTCACCAGATGATCAATTCAATAATACTGCTAATATAAAATCAAATGAGCAAAAGAAGGAAGTGATAAAAACCTCTGTGTGGACCATGGTTCTCTCTTATGCAGAATATCAATATACTATCATCTAGCAAGAAAAGCAAATGAAATTTAAAAACTGTTTAGAGAATCATTTTAACTGGAAATCACAAGAGGTCATCAAAAGCACTTTAATTGCCCCTGGTTCACACTTTGCTATGATTCTTCTACCTTCTGACTACCTAAGATTTTAAATCTTTCTTGCTGATGTAAAAGCCATAAGCAAACCTGAAGTGTGACTGTCACAGGCTAAATCTGAATGCTAGAGGTCAGCATGGCTTACTGGTATGCTGGCCCACTGCTCCAAATTTTATATCTCTTCTGTCCCTTGGTTATTGCCTGACATGATTTAACAACTGTAATTCCTTATTTAACGATGTCAAAGGTTTTTAGGAAATTGACTGTATTTCACCAACGATATATTTCTTCTTGATTACGGAGTGGTTAAAATGATTTTAAACCAAGACAGCAAAATAAAGCAGTAATAAAATCAATAAAAGGTGCTTAAAACATTCCTTCTATTAGGTAATGGCATTTAAAATATCCGTAGCTTGTAATGGCACTTAGGATATGCCTAAAAATCAATGAGCTAAATTACTTATTGAACTAGTTAATTTGAACATTGAGTTTTTTATGTATATTGATAAAATGGGCTACAGAATACTCCTGGCAAGTAGTTTTATCATGTTCATGGTCAGATGTCTCCCTCTGCTGGAAAAAGGAATTAAACAATTTCCCCAGTTATAGAACAAAATATGATAAAAACTTAAAATCTGTAACCTGAAAACATCCACCACAGGCCCCCAAATCTTAAAAGGCTTCAGAAATTGGGGGTGAGGCATAGGGGTGGGGGGGTATTATAAAATACATAAGAGTTAAAAACATATACCTCTTAAAAACTTAACCTAGAAGATGGTACTTTATATTCAATATCAAATAGCAGATGAGAACCAATTTAATTATTTCAAAACTCCCAATTTTTCAATCACTACTCTAGGGTTTGTTTGTTTGGTTTGGTTTTTGTTGTAGTTTTTCGTTGTTGGTTGTTGGTTTTGGTTTTCTTTGTACTTCAGAATAAGATTCTGAAGCCTTAACTCTTTTTGATGTAAGAAGGGAAAAGGGTTTGAATTTTAATAAACTATAAATCTATATTCAAGGACAAGTCTACATTCTGAGTAATTTAATTTGATCAAAATCAAGTCTGAACTACCTTTGCAAATGAAGGGTTTTGCAGTAAAGTATGAATGCACTAAACAGCTTCACATTCCTCTCTCCAAGAGGTGGTATAAGAATTTCCAAAGCTATTATTACTATTAATTTTTTTCAAACATCTAGTATTTAAAATGCTAAGTACTTTATTGAAAAGACTCTGCTGCTTTTCAATTTCTCCCCCTGCCAGTTCAGCCCTAAGCAGGTGCTAGAGTTCTGAAGAGCTTGCCTCAGGATTTTTAACTCAAACTACAAAGGGGAGCTTCAGAAATTATGATAAAAGATGTTAAGAGAGAAATGAGGGTGAAGAGGTTATCTGACACTAACCTAAAATCATATATACTACCTTTCGAAAAATTAGTTACCCAGAATATACCATTTTAGTCTTGAAGGGTTTTATCAAAAATAGTCCATATATTTTTTCCACTCACAATTAGACATATTAATATCTGAAGTAATGGGTATATGTAAAATTACATGCACCAACAAAACAATCTTCAATCAAAAAGCTTTGCTCATTTTATGTGAGTTTGATTTTGTTTTGTGATATTTTCATTTCTTTTGTCCAACGACTCAATCACAAACTCCAGAGAAGACTGTTACCCACGTTTGGCATGTTGAAAGATCACTAAGAGTGATGGATGTTGTACTCTGAAACATGTTACCCAAGATACACAAAACAAGTTACAAATGTCTGATGTTTACTAGGTGCAGGACACTGAAAAATATGACTTCATACACATCCTAGGACAGAAGAGATACATGTCCAATGAACATTACTATCCAGCAGGATGAATACTATAAGAAGTATGCACAAAGTATTATGGGCACCCAGAGGATACTGCTTGGGGAAGGTAGGGAAAGCAGCCACGAAAGAGATAAAAAGTTCCCACAACATAGATTTGATTGGGGTCCTAGAGAAAGATCTAAAAATTCTCTTGCATAGGGAGTCAGGGCCAAGTTGGGAAGTCTTTGCTAACTTTCTGAAGTTCAAAATTTATGCTACAAGAACTGGAAAATTCTTTAACTATTTTAAGGGTGGGGGGGAACACATCTCCACTTCACACTGGAGCAACAAGGCAGGTGGGAAGAAGATGCCTGAAGGTCCAAGCTGAAAAAAGGTAAAAGGCACCTGCAATTATCTTAGGAAAGGTATCAGTAATAATGAAGCATGACCAAAACCCCACCTTAACTCCTTCTCTTCTGACTTGTACGTCCAAAAGAAGAAAATTCCACCTATTGTATGAGCAATGCATTTTTTAAAAAGACTTCTGCCTTTTCTTGTTCTTGTAGAAAAAAATTACAACCAAAAATTACAGCCTACCATTGACAAGCTTTGCTCTATTCATAAAGTATATATCAACTTCATTCAGCCTGCTTCAAATTCTTTCACAGTTTTTAGTTGCATTTCAACTTCAGCTTCAACTAGGGATCCATGTGCCCAAAAGTGGAAGGTAGTACAAAACTAAAATTAGTTGCTACACTTGAAATTAGGACTGTGGCTTAATTTTTTTTCTTCCAACAGCAGCAGCTATTTTGTAACAGTGTAATTTCCAGAAAAAGAGGGAGGTTCCAGGTTCCCCATCCCACCCAAAGAAGGACGGAGCTGAGTGGGGAGAAAATGCTGAAGACTGGGAAAAAAACTGGAAAGGGACTTGGAGAAGAGACACATGAGGTTCAAGGGTGCATTACCTTCTCAGCTTTGGACTTGCATCTGGGGCTTGAAAGACATGAAAGGAGACACATTGAGACATGTAGACACATTTGGGAGGGATGTAGGTGAGAGACCAGTGGGGAGGCTGGCAATGGCATTGTTCAACTAGATTTGTATTTTTTTTTTTTTTTTTTGAGACTAGGTCTCACTATTTTTGCCCGTGGAAGCCCAGGCTCTCGCTGCCCAGGGTACCACAGACTCAAGCAATCCCCAGCCTCAGCTTCCCAGGTAGCTGGGATGACAGACACGTGCCACCACGCCCAGCTATTTTTTTTTGGAACTAGGTCTCGCTATGGGCCCCAGGCGGGACTCTAACCGCGATCCCTAGCCCCGGCCGCTTCATAGGCTGAAACTTACAGCCACCGTGCCCGGCCTGATTTGTACTGTTTATGCTCCTTTCCTTCCAGGCTTGCCTGACCCCTTCTTTCCTATAGTTCCCCATAAAAAGGTGCCTCGGAGTTGTGACAAGTTGTCAGACCTCAGTAGCCCCACTTTATGCCAACCCTGTTTTAGTCAGCATTTTATCCACAAGGGTGATCTGGATGTTTCACTGAAAACTCTTATCCTTTCTTCTTAAGCAACAGCTTAAGGAGTCGTGACAGAGTCTGGGGATCACAGTTCGAGTTCCACCAGGGTAACACAGGAAGACCTAGTCCCAAAAAATAGCTGGGTATGGTGGTGCGCACATGTAATCCTAGCTACCTGGGAAGCTGAGGCTGGGGAATGCTTGAGTCTATGGTAACCCCGGGCAACGTGAGCCTGCGGTTCCACGGGCAAAAATAGTGATCTAGTCTCAAAAAATAAATAAATGAATGAATGAATGAATGAATGAATGAATGAATGAATGAATGAATGAATGAATGAATGAATTCTATTCTTCTCTATCAAAGGTTACACATACTAGAAGAAATATGCATATCTTTATGTGGTGGTTGGCAGAACCCATTTAGACTAAGCAAGTTTGAGGATCTTGAGGTACCCCTCAGTCTGTCCTCTAATAATTTCACTGACTGACCCAGCTTTTCAAATTAAAAATAAATTATTGGACTTAACTGTCTTGAAAATAAGGAAAAGAAAAATATTTCTGTCACTAAAAAGTTGAAAAGCTTCATCTGTCTTCAAACTTTGTACTTGTTTTGATACTACATTCAAAACTCTGCATGTAAAAGTAAAGTGAAACTGAGAAAAGGGGGGGGGGAGTTTGTTTTACTCAGCCATTAAGAGGGGCTCTAGGACCGGGCACAGTGGCGCGTGCCTGTAAGCTTCAGCCTATGAAGCAGCTGAGGCTGAGGATCGTGGTTCAAGTCCCGCTCGGGGCAACACAGCGAGACCTAGTCTCAAAAAATAGCTGGGTGTGGTGGTGCGCACCTTTAATCCCAGCTACCTGGGAAGCTGAGGCTGGGAATTGCTTGAGTCCACGGCACCCCAGGCAACGTGAGCCTGCGTTTCCATGGGCAAAAATAGCGAGACCTAGTCTCAAAAAAATAAAATAGGGGCTCTGAAACAAAAGACAAAGGTGGCCTTCAAGACACTCTGAAACATTGAAGAGATGTAACAATTCTTTGCTTTGCTTACTTATGTTAACTTCTTTTTAATTAAGCTGATAGCATATCCATTGAAGGAAGACAAATTCAAAATAAAGGTCTTCACGGTCCAAGTACAGTGGTGTCTACAATTAACTGATGATAAATGGAAGGTCTTGGGAGCTCCAACCAAAGCAGCTCCTAGGGCTGAATCTGGCCTCCTGGGTTTTCTTTTGTAGTCAGCTGTTCTAAGTGCTCCTGTACCAATCTTCAAGTGTCTTGTTTTAATCTCAGCAGCCCTAACACTGATCCTGAAAGAAAATTAACTCTTCCAATGGGAAATTTCCTACAGTCTAAGCACCACAGTCTCGCTGGGCTTCATCCAAAATTGGTGAACCGTGTGCCATTGTGGCCTTACAGGCTTTCAAAGGACAACAGAAAATGGTTTTCTAACATATTTGTCGCAGGCAAAGTTCCTGTGGCGAGTTCTATTTTGTGGATATAAACTAGAAATTGCTGTCATTTTTTTTAGTTCTTTTTAATCTGCAGGTAAATGAAATATGACAACAACAAGAGAAATAAAAACCACGCAGGTATCCAGGGCCATCACTGGTGTAAAGCAAAAAACAAGGAAAACCTTTTTAAATGAGCAAGGATTTCTGAAACAATTAGCTGTGAAAGTCATACACATATAGAAAAACATTATCATAAACTAAAAATACCTGAAGCAAAATATAAGGATAAAAAAATACTCTATAAATACCAAAGACGAGCTAGGTACAGTGCCATGTGCCTGTAAGCTTCCAGCCTAAGAAGCGGCTGGGGCTGGAGATAGTAGTTGAGTCCTGCTCAAGGCAACATAGCGAGACCTAGTCCCCCCACCCCCCAAAAAAAAGCTTGGCGTGGTGGTGAGCGCCTGTAATCCCAGCTACCTGGGAAGCTGAGGCTGGGGATTGCTTCAGTCCATGGTACCCTGGGCAATGTGAGCCTGCAGTTCCATGGGCAAAAATAGTGAGAACTAGTCTCAAAAAAAAAAAAAACAAAAAACAAAACAAAAAAAAAAGATGAATTTAAATCCTTGTTCTGCAGGATGACTTAAAATACAAACACCACTTAGACCATATCATTTTGATAAGGAATTTGAGGTGATCATCAACCCCACTGTTTTGTCCTTATTCCTGTGGAAGTTACAGGTTTTCTTCTTGGATGCTCCTAAGTCTTTTTTAAAATATTTAAAATTAATTTGGATATAAATGTATCAAATAGAGCAAATTTCCACCTTTTTTTGTATGTGGCAAATTTGTGTCACTAGATAAAACAATATCCCCATATTCTTTTTCATAATATGATTCTTAGTATTTAAAATTTAGGAGAATGAAAATTAAGTATATTTTCGTACCCTTAAATACCAAGATTTTCCAAACACCATTATTTCCCAATTTAACAGTATTACATGCTTGTTAGGAGAAGGAAAAAAAAAAACTCGCAAGAAGTCAAAAAGCAAGAAAACCAAAAATCATTTGTAATTCACACTCAGAGATAATAAATGTTAGTATTTTAGCAAATGTCTTTCCAGGCTCATACAGGTATACATTTCTCTCTCCTACTCAACAGACAAGAATGGATATGCTGTTCTTTTCAGCCAATCCTTTTTCTCCAGGTACTGTAAATATTTTCTAAATACTCTTACATATTCTTTGGGAAATCAGCTTTTAGTAACTACTTGGTTCTACCATAATTTTTTTTTTTTTTTGAGACTAGGTCTCGCTATGTTGCCCAGGGTAGTTCTGATCCCGTGGACTCAAGCGATCCCCAGTCTCAACCTCCCAGGTAGCTGAGATTACAGACACACGCCACCATGACCAGCTATTTTTTGAGAGTAGGCCTCACTATGTTTCTCAAGGTAGTCTAGAACCCGCGGACTCAAGCGATTTCTAACCTCAGCCTCCCAAGGCTGGGATTAAAGGTACACGCCACCGTGCCTAGGCTTGTATCATAATTTATTAATTAATCCTTTATTGGTGGATACTGCTTCCTTCCTTAGACTTGCTATTATAATTAAAGTATGAGTAGTGGAAAATAAATAAAAACATCAGGTAATAAAAATACCAAATTCCTATAATGTTATAAAACATAATAATCATGATCACTTTATACTTGAATGATAACCAGTCTAACATTATCAAGTTTTCACTATGTTCCAAGAACCACATTAAGGTTTTTGCATACCAGGAAAAATGTGTTGTTTTTGCCTGCCTAGTCTCCATTGCTGGTTATAGAAGCCCCTTTTTACAGAAGAGAGGGAGAAAACTTATTTAAACATAATTGTTGAAAACCTCCCAAATCAGGGGAAATATTTAGACATCCAAGCTCATATATTCTCAAACAAACTGAACCCAAATAAATCTTTTTTTTTTTTAAACTAGATCTCGCTATTTTTGCCCATGGAACCCCAGGCTCTCATTACGCGGGGTACCAGACTCAAGCAGTCCCCAGCCTCAGCTTTCCAGGTAGCTGGGACTGCAGGCGCATGCCACCATGCCCAGCTATTTTTCTGGAACTAAGTCTCGCCATGGGCCCCAGGTGGGACTTGAACCGCAATCCCTAGCCCTGGCCGCTTCATAGGCTGAAGCTTATAGGCACAAGCCACCGTGCCCGGTCTTGAACCCAAATAAATCTTAACACTCATCAGAATATATATGGCAAAAATCAAAGACAGAAAATTTTAAAAGAACGAGACAAAAATTCCTCAAATAAAGGAGAAGCCCCTTAAAGCTAAAGTGGATTTCTCAGCAGGCCAGGAAAGAGCAGAATGATACATTCAAAGTGCTGAAAGAAAATAACTACAACCAAAAATACTTTAACCAGCAAAGTGGTCCTTCAGAAATGAAAGGCAGTTAAAGACTTTCCCAAAAGAGATGAGAGGGACTACATCACCAATAGATATATCTTACAAGAAATGCTGAAGTAAAAGGATGCTGATTACAAACCATAACATGAAAATATACATTAGTAAAGCTAAGCATGTAACACAATCCTCTAATAGTGTGATATATGGTGTTAATCACTTTAGTAAAGCTAAGCATGTAACACAATCCTCTAATAGTGTGATATATGGTGTTAATCACTTACCTTAAATATAAAGGATTGAAAGATAGCTATATTAAAAAATTACTTAATAATTTGTTAGTGGATAACAATATAAAAAGATGTAAAAGGTGATGTTGGAAACATAATAGGCAAGGAGAGGAAAAGGGTTAGCTCACATGCAATTGAAGTTATTATTAGCTTAAAACAGACTATCATAGCTATAAGATATTTTATCATTGGTGATAACATGGATGGATCTAGAAGGAATCATGCTAGTGGAAATAAGCCAGAAAGAAAAAGAGAAATAATGGATGGTCACACCTATATGTGGGACATAGGGCAAACAAACAAACAAAAGGACTAACAAAACTTAAAATTAACAAACTGTCAGCAGAACTGAAGCATAGAAAAGGGGGGGGGTGAGTATCAAGGTGGTGGGAGAACCTCAGGGTATACAACAATGTAAAGTGTATATGTGCACGCACATGCACACACACAATCAGTTTTTTTAAAATAAAATAAAAATTTTGAAAGACATAAGACCAGGCATGGGCATGCCTGTAAGCAGCAGCCTAGGAAGCCGTAGCCGGGACCAAGAATCGCGGTTTGAGTCCCACTGGGGGCACGTAGCGAGATCTAGTCCCAAAAAAATAGCTGGGCATGGTGGCATATGCCTGTAATCCCAGCTACCTGGGAAGCTGAGGCTGGGGATTGCTTGAGTCCGTGGTACCCCGGGCAACATGAACCTGCAGTTCCATGGGGAAAAAATAGCGAGACCTAGTCTCAAAAAAAAAAAGACATAGTTATAAATATGATATCATATAAAATATATCTTCTAAGATATATAAGCTATAAGATCATAGCTATAAGATAAAAGCTTTACAGTAAAGACTATGCAAAAATCTATAATCAATATACAAAAGAAAAAGAAAAGGAAATGACAAAGCATGGTCTGGCTAGTATAAGTACATTACTATTAAGCTTATTACTATCTACTTTTACAAATAAGGAAAAAAAGATTAAAATGTACAGAACTGTCAGCTTGCATTATTAACCACTATATTTTTCTACCCTGCTAATATGACAATTTATGTGCAGTGATTTTTCACAAAAACAAAATATAGTAATATATGACTAGAGGAAAACTGGAAAACATAGAACATTTAAAAAAAAAAAAAGGAAATATCCACTCATTGTCATCACTCAAAGATAACCACTATTGACAATATGGTGTGTTTCCTCCCAAGCTTTTTTCTGAAGCATTACTCAACAATATTTTATATTAACACATGACTAATCAGAATACTTTTTTAAACTAGTCCTTCGTATTTTTCACATTTACTGAAACTCACATCACTTTTCATTGTGTAACAAAATAAATTTCATCCTTGCGGTGGTTAAATTGTAAGCAGAGAGCAGTAGACAAAAGTAAAACACAAAATTATTAAGTCTCTAAAAGCATGGTTTTAGCAATTTTACTCATCAAGTGTTTATGATTGAGTACTATTACATGTCCGGTACAAGCTTGACTTGAGACACAAAGATAAAAAGCACAAAATCCCTACTCTCGAAGGCCCCTTATTCTATTGTGGGAACCTGCAAATAAATAGACAGTGAATAATACGATTAAGCATAAGAACAGATCATTAGCCAAAGTCTTCACAAAGGTTCCCAAGCTGAAGCTAAAGAAACATTTAGGGGTTCTCTAAGAAGACATCACAGGAAGAGCACAACAGGCAGAGAGAAAACATGCTAAAAGTACAAAAACATAAACACAGCACAGGAAAGGAGCTCACCTTGTCTGGTGTGTAGGTGGTATGTAAAATAAGCTAGAAGAGCAAGCAGGAGTCAGGACGTAACAAATCTCTACCCATCTGCCCTAGTATGAATTAACTGGCCAATTATATTCCTGTGAAAATGTAATGGAAAATCTGGACTGACATCCAAGTGATATCATCACTTTGGGGCATCCGCTAAGTTCCTGCAGAAGAAGCAAATCTCAGAAAAAAAATGACAAATTCAATTCTATTCTATTGCACCTAGGTGTTAATGGAACATAGGACAGGTGGGTATCAGATCTAAAATTCTAAAATTCTAGAAAGCATTTTAGGTTTAAGATATTTTAATAAACTATCATCAACAACCAGATTATTTATGAATGCAGATACTCCAAACAGAACTTTCAACTCATGGTGTTTAGCCTCAGTTTCCCAAAGAAATTAGTTTTCTCTCTCTAACTCAGGATGAGTTAAACCCAATTTCCAAATACTGTCTTCAATAAGAACCAAATGTTGGGTTTGGAGGACTGTAGTTCCTACTGACATGAGGGTCACATATTTAATTTACATTTAATTTGATGTTCAAATGTACAGGGGTCCTATATTCATTTTTGTCTATAACTAACCTTCCTTCACAAGTCCACAGTTATTCAAAAATAACTTTTTGAAAATCAAGTGTCAAACTAGTTTAAGTTAAACAATCCCTTTAGAATAACTTCTATCACTTAGCTGGTATTGTCCTTCCCCTCCCTTTTCTCCCTAAGAAGGACTAGTGGTATACAGGGGGAAAAGGTGAGGTTCACATGACTTGGTGGCAAGGAAAAAAAGGAATCTAGTCTTCATACTGGTTCTTGGATGTCCGTTGGCCAGGGTTTCTTCTACGCCGGTGACGGGAGGCCTTGCTGGTCTCTATGGTCCAGTCCATGATTGGAGCACTCAGGACCCTTTCATGAAGCAAGGCTTCTCTGGGAGAGTTCACAAGCCAACCAGTTTCACCTCAGTATCCCTGAAGTGTTCCTGTGACTGTGATATCAGTCAAGACTGAATCAGGCAGGGGTCCATTCATGCTTTTGCAGTCATTTTTTCTTACTACTTACTTGTGGGTCTGTCCATACCACACAAGATAAATTAGAGCCAATGGCAGCTCAAGAAGTCAAGCCTGAAAGCCTTTATTCTTCTTCCCTCCCTCTACTGTCATATCAATTCAGTATGACCCATGGAGACATGGAGCAATCTAAGGTGTTCCTGAATTGAAGGCAAACAGGAACTGCTTCCTGTCCTCTAGTACCCCACTAATGCAATAAATCTTCTGCTTTCTGAGACTATGACACAAAAGCCAAAAAAGGAAAAACTGAGACACTCACATCTGACCAACTTGCTCATCTTCTTCCTTCACTCTGCTTGAGCAGAAAAGGAGCGAGGTTTTCTTATACCTCCCTGATAGTTTATCTTCAATCTTCCTGACTCTGGCTAAACCTCAGAAGTAAGCAGGGCATTCCTGAGATCTCCAAGCTAAGGTGGAAACAAGGAGAATAAAAAGATTTAAAAAAAGGATCTCGCAGGACAATGTCCTGGCTTGCAGCTCTATTAACGCAATAAATAACCCAATTTTGGGTATCTGAAGCTAAATACTACCTTCCTCTCCGATTTACATCTACCTGACCTACAGAAAGAAGTTTCCTTAAAAAGCAGAGAAAGTGTTTTAAGTGGGAAAAACATTTAAACACTCAGAACAGCAAATGTTTTAAGTGGGAAAAAGGATCTCTATAATTTTGCAAAGATTATCCCCATTACAGGTACACAACAGCCTCTGTTAAAACAACTAGACAAGAACATTATAAGATAATCACATTCCAATGCAGACATGCAAATGTACTCCTACAATGCTTTGTATATATTACTTCTTTGTATTTATTAGTGCCTTGTATATAATACTTCTAAAATGGTTACTTTTTAATTCCCTTGCTTTTTCTTGTATGCACCAACTTTGATTCCTAAAGATTTTTTAAATACTTTCTTTTATTATGAAATAACAGAAAAATCTAAGGGGGCAGTTCTCTTCCAAAAATGCTACAATTTTTAAAAATGAGAAACAGAGACCTGGAGCTATGTGTGCAACTTGTAGTAGTCAGGCTGCTTATTGTTGAATACTATCCTACTATACCATTCTATATGTATACCTAAATCAGTATTTCATCAATTACTTTATTATATTTGTTATTACAGAACCCCAGAACTTGAACATATTTCTCCCACTCCAAATATTTCTCAGAAACCCTAAGAATACAGTATGTACACACAAATGGTATCCTTGAATTATTTTTCTCCTGTTTTGGCCCCTGACTGTTGAGTATCTCCACATCTCTCCAGTCCTGTTGATGATACTATATTATAAACTAGAAAAGTGCTAAGAAAGTTAGGTCTTAAGTACTTTCACCACACATCCACATAAAAAGGCAATTATGTGAAATAATGGAGGAATTAACTAACCTTACTGGGGTAATTATTTCCCAAAATATCACACAGTGCACTTCAAACTTACAAAATACTATAGGTCAATTACAACTCAATAAATCTGGGGGAAGTGGCAGGAGAATTTCATGTGGAGGAGAAAAAAGACAAAAATGGTCAAAGGAGAGGAAATAGTTGTTCTTAAGTTCTCATCAGGTCCCCTTAAAATTAAGCCCAGTACAGAGGGTGGGGGCCAGGCACCTCTGCCATGGTGCAGATTGGGGAAGGGGGACTTCCTCTCTGGTTTACCCCTACCTCAATCAGATCTGCACTAGGAATGAAAAAAACCCGTCTCTCCATATATAATGCATATATAATGGAGAGGAAAGGAAGTAATAATGGCCTTGGATACACTCACCACCTGGGTAGGACAAGCAGCATGATGGGAACCACTGAAATAAGAAGGTGAGACCAGTGACTGAGGTGATCTTTCACACATTTCTGCCTGCATTGTCTCTGGAGCTGGGGAACCAAACCCCTGGTCCAGTTTCATGAGCTAAGGCTCCCTCCTTGACCAATCAATGGGGAAAAAAAGTCACAGATGTGGCTGTGGCCCCATGGCAGAACTGCTAACATGAGAGAAAAGAGGAGCTGGACCAACCACCTAGGGAAGTCTGTCCCCAGCAGGGAACACCTCTACCACCAGCAGCTGGGAGTTGGGCTCCCAAACCAAAATATCAGAACTACACGGTACACAAGCAGCACCACGGGACAAACACCAAAAAGGATCCTGAGACGTGACCCACGTATTTGCCCTACAAGTTCCTGACATGCTCAGCCTGACTGCCTCAGTTGCTCCTGAAGATCTGAGCAGCTTCATCTGTTGCTGTGCAGGAGTACAAGTCCACACCCATGAAAAAAGGACATTGTTTCTGAAAAAAGAGAAAACTAGTGGGCCAAACATAGACTAACAACTTGCTGTGCGAGAGCTGGAATGACCGGAAGGGGGAAGGAGAAAGAAGGGGTAGAGTGGGGAGTAAGGGGTACAAAATGGAAGGAAGGGCTAAACCTAAGAGGAACAACAACCATACAAACGTGACCAATATTGTACAAATATTTCAAAATAAAAACTAAGCCCAGTATTCATGAAAGTGGTTCTCTAATACCACCCTTCTACTTTTCAGTATTGGTGAATATATGACTCAAGAGTTTCACACAAAAAATAAAATACAGTAACATAGAAAATATCTTGATTTCAAGTAGTCTTCCTTAAACTAATTGTTTTAGAGAGTTTTAGTGAGAAAAGATGACTCCTTCACACTCTAATTCTTAAGCCTTACTGACACATAAGAAAAATCAAAATCAATCTTGACCTTCTGATAGTCATTAAATCTATAATTACAAAATGGGGGGGGGGGACTTTCAAGCTCTTTGCCTAACAGATACATGGCTACCTTGTACTGCACAGCATCAAGTAAGTAGATGAAATAAGAATGTTACTTTGTATCAAGCACTAAATAACAGCAAATACTTTAAACATGTACATCACAGAGTTGACTTAAATTTTAACTTAAATTTGTAAAAGAGGAAGTGGCAATCATGTGCTAACCAAATCAAAAATATTTTTCAAAAATGAGGAAAATCTAAAGCATTGTGCCCAAAGACAGAGGAGTATCTGCAATGAACCTTTTTGGGTAGGACCCAGAAAGAATGTTAAAAACGCTTATGATAATTTCTGGAAGAAGGTTAAGATAACTTCTGCTGGCCTTCAGAAAAGTCAGATACACTGCTAGTGATTATAGGGACGGTAAAACCTGTTTACAGCAGGCCAAACAATAAGTAAAATAACGTGTTACCTAAGTATCTTTTTTAAGAAACAATTTAAAATCTGACAAATACAAGCTTGCGTAGATTTTAAGTAAGTTGGCGCCTGCAAAAAAGCTTCAATTCTTGTCACCCATATTTCTCCCTTTTAATCTTCCTTTTTCCTCTTTTCTGACTAAATATCAAAAAATATTTCCTTACTGCCTTCCATCTTCTCTTCACTCTTAACTAGTCTCCCCCCGACTCCCCAACCTCTAGCACAAATTGCCTCTTCTAGCCCTACTCAAGTGGCAAGTATAAAGATAGGTGGAAAAGCATAAAGACTGCTTATCAACAAAGCACCCAGTAAAAAATTAGGTGTAAAGTTCCCTGCGACTACAAACGAAATAAATTACTAAAACTACTTCAAGGACGCGCTCTTGTGTGGATTTAAAGTTAGTTCCTCTAAGAAATTCTGGAGAATTTTGACTTGAGGCAAAGGTGAACTTTTCTGGGGTGCGGAAATCTACATATTGGCAAGTTTTTCCTCAGTGCTTTTACCACAGAGCTCAAATGGGTGTGGGTGAGCTGAGAAGGAACTAAAACAAAAAGCCGTTCACGGAGCCCACCAACACCAGGACGCCAACCTTTCTCAAGCTCCAGTGTCCCTTTAGCTTTCGAGACCCGGAAAGCTCGTAGTCAGTCACTCAAGGCGGGCCCCGCCTTCTCCAGCCCTTTCCCGCCTCAAGATGGCGACAGGAGCGACAGTGCGGGCACGCCGCGCGCGGCACTCTGGGAGCGGAAGAAGGGGCTCTCGCGGCGGTGACTGAGCCGGAAGAGGAGGAGCCTGGCCTGGAGCATCCGCGAAGAGGCGCTGCCGCTGTGGCTGCCGGTGTTTGCGGGTCGCGGGGAGCCGGGCGTGGCGGGCGGGGACTGTCGCGATGCCGGAACTGGCGGTGCAGAAAGTGGTGGTCCACCCCCTGGTGCTGCTCAGTGTGGTAGATCATTTCAATCGGTGAGCTGGTGCTTCGGGGCGGTCTGGCGGGGCCGGCGGCGCCGCCGCTGCTGAGTCACGGGCGCGCTGGGGCTTGCGAGGCGGCCGCGGGGCGGCTGATGGGCTGGGGGCGGCCCTGACTCGTCGAGGGGCCCAGGCCGCGCTTCACGAAGCCCAGTCACCTAGCTTCGTTCCCACCCCTCATCCCCCCGTCCCAACCTGCAGTCCAGAACCTCAGCTGCACTTTCCTTCTACCCAGGTTCTTAGGAAACCAGAATATGCGGAGCAAACTTTAATTTAGTTGGTCCTATTCCCCCTCCTGCCGGACCTCGTGTGTACCTGTCACCTCGTCCGCCCTTGTTCACCCAAAGGCGGCGGTATCTGGTCGGAAAACCCTTCGGACTCGATCTTCTGTGCCGCTGAAGGCTGTTACCGAAATTCTGGTCTTCAGCGTCCTCAAGGGGTCCTAGGGAGAGCTGTGATTTTAACTTCTGAACGTTTCTAAGCTGGAATTTGCATTGACAGTTACTTAAATTGTAAACGAGGCATCCAGTTTTTCCTTTAAAAATGAGACCGGTTGAAGATTTGGCAGTAATGAATAAGAGAACATCCAACCCAGGTCACCTACAGATCATTGTTTGAGGGTGTCCTTCCGCTGCCCCCCCCCCCCCCCCCGCTGTTTTCGAGCTGTTGGTCCTGCTTGACCTGTTGCACGTGTTTCTAAGTCTCACAGGATAAATTGAATTGGCAAAGACTCAGTTGGGAGCAGCTACTATAAGTCATAGTTGCTACATGCCCGTTCTTCTGCAATTTGCTTTGTACAATTCTCATTCAAAGAGCTAAAAACAAACTCCTGACTCCTTTTGATTTAGGTTCCCCAGTTGAGTTCCATTGCATTTGACTGACCCTCAACCTAACCGAATAGGAAGGCATTTCCACTATACAGTAATTACTATTTTTCTCTCATAAGTTGATAGAGGGGCTAGTGGGGCAGGCGCTATTTTAGTTTCTCTTCAGTAAACTCAACAAATACCTGTTTAAGACACAGAACAGGCAGACACTGCAAGGTGCTATAGATAACAAATGTAGGGCTTTAAAAAGACAAATTTATATTGTAGTTAACAAATGTAGGGTTTTAAAAAGACGGGTTGATGTTGTAGACATTAGAAAAGCCCATGGCTATAGATGTTTCCTTTGAAGTGTGGGAACTCGTTCCCTAAGATTTCCCCAAACATTAAAACTACCAGCATCCTTAACTTAGATTCAGACCCCCAAATTGAGTCTTTTTAAATTTGTCAAACCATGTGGCTAGAAAAATTATACAAATAAACCATTGTGCGACCCTTGACTGAAGGATGTAGTTCATTTCCCAGTGACCTTTGTCTTTCCTTTGAACACAGAATTGTGTCAGTCACTTTTACTGGTAACTAGAAGAAAATTCTGCACGGAGAGCAATAAATATGTAGACAAGCATGTAGCTACTTAAGAGAAAAGTCGCTGAAGTTTGATACTCCTTTTCACTCATTCAGGCTTTCTCTCAGATTAGTCACCAGCTCGCTGATGACTTCTAGGTAAAGAAGTCCCTCAGAGGCACTGCAAATACACACCTTTACCTGTATTCAGAATTACTGAGTTTCTAGATGGTATAATGACATCTAGTGGGGCTTGTCAACATGTTCCAGAGATAAAGTGCATGCCAGACCATAAAATTGGTTCTGCTCTAGTATATTTATCCTTGAAAAGATTTGAGAATAGAGAAAATAAAGTTTAAAGGAGAAAGGTAAGCTGAAAAGGAGAAAAAGTGAAATATGGTAACATAATCATGTTTCTCAAATAACCAAATCAAATTTTAAAACTCGATACTGAGGAGTTTTTCCTCCATTTTGAATTTCTGTAAAGTTTGAGATTCTCCCAAGCATGTATGCTTTTGCAGTCAGTCATAAAATTTTTGTGACCAAAAATTACCAGTATACAAAGTTCACGAGTTGCCCATAAAATGTAATATTAAGGGCTACCTTGACTTATATTTGTCTGGAGGGATTAGTTCCGAGGTAAGCTGAATTGATTCTGGACGGTACACATTTCCTGTCAAGTATCTTAATTGTTGAGGCCACATCAGACTAACCTTATGCTTTCTCATTCAGAATAGGCAAGGTTGGAAACCAGAAGCGTGTTGTTGGTGTACTTTTGGGATCATGGCAAAAGAAAGTACTTGATGTATCCAACAGTTTTGCAGGTAAAAAACAATTTTTTTATTTCTCAGACCATAGTTAAAATGCCATTTAACTTTTTTTTTTTTTTTTAAGTGGGAAAAAACTTTAGTGGAGTCCATTTTTACTACACCCAGAGATTGTGCTTCAGGATTACTTAAAGGCTATACACTAAATAGGATAGTAAATATTTTAAATATGCAGATCTCTATATTGGTCTCTGTTGCAGCTGTCCAACTGTTAACTGTAGCATAGAGGCATCTATGGGTATAAGTAGACAAATAAGGAGCTTTATAAAAATGGGTAGTTAATGTCATTAGTAACCTTTGTGCTAAATTGTTAACCATGGTTATGGGTAAACAAGGAGGAAATGAACACCATTTCTCCTTTATGTTATTTCTTGAAATAAGAACATATGCATATTTAATCTTATTTTATGATTAAAACAACAGCGTGCAAGCACAAAATAATTGCTGTTATGACCTTTGTACTAGCGGTCACTAACTAATGTCTGGAAGGACTAGGCAGGAATGTAATTTGCCAAATAGGAATAGGAAGTGGTGGGATCTGCAGAAAACTGAAGAGCATGTATCCTTTTTAAAAGGCACAACCTCAACCTCTGTCTGGCTCCATCCAGTTATTATCAGGTCTTCCAATTCAATAGGAGAAATTGGAAGTCTGGGTTTTCTTGTGAAATCTCCCAGTTTTTAATGTGCAATCAGAAAAAATTCTAATATATTGAATAAAACAAACCCTGCAAGGATAGTTCTGTGTGGGGGTCTCTGGTTGTGACCTATGCCCTGGGGTGCTATCTACCACACTAATTTTTTTTTTCCTCTTCAGTACCTTTTGATGAAGATGACAAAGACGATTCTGTCTGGTTTTTAGACCATGACTATTTGGAAAACATGTATGGGATGTTTAAGAAGGTCAATGGTATGTCTTGATGCTTTGAGAAGCTGTTGTTGTGTTGATTTCTATCTTTGAGTGTGATATATCTAAGTATTACTCTTTCTCTGTTTAATGTCAAGAACCCTTGCACTTAACTAGAAGCAGGAAAGGAATACGGTAGAATAAATGAGAGTCTAGAGTTGCAATTTAAGGCCAGCTACACACGGTGGGAGCCTGCTCACTCTGCCCAGAAAAGTGGTGAACTAGCAAATAAAATCTACCTTCCCCTAGAGCTTTGGTACCACCAGGGTAAACATCCCTCTCTGTCACATAAAACATTTTCATTTTGTTTCATTACAGCAACATTGCTTTGGAAATGTTTATTCCCTCAACACTCTCAGTTGCAACCTATGTGACATGAACTTGTATTTGTTTATATATTGCCTTGGAATTGTTTTCTAGTTGTTTCATGTATGAATGGTCTCCCTAAGTAGTCTGAAATTAGAATGTCTCTGGGTTTCCCACACCACTTATTTCCTGAGAATTCTGGTTTTGAATTTTTGATTTCTTAGGTGTGTTAAAGTTTAAAATAATTCAGTTTTGTTAAAAGGTAGAGAATATAACTATTGGAGCTTTTACTCTTTTTGAGGGAATGTTTTTAGGTCTTTATGTAGTCGTTTAAATATACTGTTTCTTTTTTTTTTTTTTCACAGCAAGAGAAAGAATAGTTGGGTGGTACCACACAGGACCTAAACTACACAAGAATGACATTGCCATCAATGAACTCATGAAAAGATACTGCCCCAACTCAGTAAGTGTCCCGTAGCATTAAGATTCTTGAATGGTGTGCTTTGCCAGCCAATTAAGAGCATCTAGGAAGAATTTAGGTAACAAACACTTTTTTGACTTGTTAACCTTCTTAAAGTTTGAAAACTGAGGTTCAGAACGCTTAGTAAAGTCTTATAAAATGTGGACTGGGATTAAAATGTGGTGTTTTAACTCATATTTCCTGCACTATCCTACCTCTCAGTTTGTTAATGAGAGGGCAAAGAACTACAGGTGATGAGAACATTTGATATGTAAATTCAGTCTACAGCCATACCACCCTGAACGCGCCTGATCTCATCTGATGTGTAAACTCATTTTTCGCTGAAAATTTTGGTTGAATGAATGAAATAAATAGCAACCTACAGAGGATGACTGCAGTTATTCCCTACATGCTCACTATAGGGTGGCTTACTAATAAGATGTGTTTTTTTCTGCCAGGTATTGGTTATTATTGACGTGAAACCAAAAGACCTGGGACTACCCACAGAAGCATATATTTCAGTGGAAGAAGTTCATGATGTAAGTCATTTTGGTAGAAGCATTGGAGGTTAGATTTACTATATACCAAGTGATTGGATTTTTTATTTTCAAGACAACAACTCCTTTCATATCTCTTTAACAAAGAAACAGTTGTTTCTGTTCATTAATATCGGGGTGTTTTACCTTGAAGTTTGGGATCACCAAATTTTAGATATGGGGAAACTATGCGTAACTGTCTAAGTCTCCTTTTACAAATGAAATTGAGACCTAGAGAAGTCAAATGATGGCCCAGAGGTGTTCACAGCAAAGTGTGTGCAGAGCCTAGCACGCCTACCTCATTGTGTGATGTGACACATGAGTACGTAGCCCCGTGGCATCCAGTAACATCCAGTGCCTGTTCTGTGTCTGTTCGCTTGTGCTGGGGTATAGACATGAATTACAGCTGTTTATTTCCAGGAGAATTGGACTCAGATTCTAGGATACGATTTGATGTGAACTATGTATGTATGTTTCTTGTAGTGAATGTAAAATATTTGGACTTAGGTGAGCAGAGATCAACCCTGTATTTCCAAAATCAAAAGCCTGAAGAATTTAGTATGTAGGGTTTAATTTTATGTTCAGATTTAAAATCCGGAAGCAGATATTTCAGGTTAGCTCCCAGCAAATATACGTGCACTAAACTCTTTCCTCCTCTTTCTTTTTGCCCGGCTACCAACGAGCCTAGATCCATATTTATTTCCTAGTTGCAGTAGGGTTACATCATTGGTCTGATATGGTTGTTTTGAGTTAATTTTTACCCTGCTTCTCTCAAAAAAGAATTTGTGGCTGATTTACACACATACCACCAATGCACAAAGTCTTTTTTAAAAGGGGAGCATAATGGTCATCTTATAAATTGAAACAGGGAAAAAAATCAGTACCTGAAAAGGCATGTCAGGGAGTCCTGTAATACTGTTAAAGGCTCAAACCATCCCGTCATACAACATAAGAGGAGAAAGGCATTTGCAGGATCCACGATGTCCTGGGTAAAATAATAAAAGCTAACATTAACACTGCTTACTAAATATTAAACAATTTTCCCAAAGCTCATACTTGGCAGAGCCAGACTTTGAGCCCAGGCAGACTGCCCTCAATGCTCTTCTGTCTTGCTTCACAGATTTTACAGATGTATAGCCTCTTTGGCACTATAGCTGAGAAAAGTTCCCTCTGTGTCCCATCAGAGAATCACTAGGAGATACAATGAACCACATCCCCTGGAGCATCCTTTGATTAATTCAGGATACCAGAAAGCCAGTTATTCCGGCTGGGTTGTTTTGATGTGCTGGTATCATTTGCTCCAAGGGTCAATAGAAGTTAAAAAGTCTGTTTTCTTTTTTTTTTTTTTTTGAGACTAGGTCTTGCTATTTTTTTGCCTGTGGAGCCGCAGGCTCTCGTTGCCCGGGGTACCACAGACTCAAGCAATCCCCAGCCTCAGCTTCCCAGGTAGCTGGGATTACAGGCGCGCACCACCACACCCAGCTATTTTTTTGGAACTAGGTCTCGCTACAGGCCCCAGGCAGGACTCGAACCGCGATCCCTAGCCCCGGCCGCTTCATAGGCTGAAGCTTACAAGCACGAGCCACCGTGCCCGGCCAAAAGGTCTGTTTTCTGATGTGCATCTGCTTAATGCACAGGTATTCTGTATATTCCCTATTCTAGAAAGAGCTAAATACTTTAATAATGAGCTTAATTCAAACTTTCCCACAGTTGATCCCCATTATTGATTTGAGAGAATATCAGGATTTTCTTTAAAGCACAGCTAACGATAAAGCTCCCAGCAGAGCTTGTGACTGAACAGGATCACTGTAATTTTAGCTAAGAAGACTGAGCTTTCATATCAAACCTTACCCACTGTTGCCAGGGAAAACCCAGCAATGGAGTTTTTTAAAGCAGAAAAATCAAGGGGCTAGTTTGTAAATAACTATAGTTCTTTACCTCTCTCAGGATGGAACTCCAACCTCGAAAACATTTGAGCATGTGACCAGTGAAATTGGAGCAGAGGAAGCAGAGGAAGTTGGCGTGGAACACTTGTTACGGTGAGACCTTGGGATGGCATTGGAAGGCTGCTCTGTGTCATAAAGACCAGCAGACGCAGTACAGAGAACAGTTGTGCAGAGATCAGGTTCTAGGCCTGGATCAATCCCAGGTCTAAATGTCATGAGTCACAGTTCATGACTGTGGCCAGTCTGCCTGTCTGGTAACTCCTGTGCTCTGACAGGAACCAGGGCCAGCAGTAAATGCAGGTGTCTACTCTTGCTGGAGGTCCTCTTCAGTGAAGGACGCTAACCAGTTTTTTTGCAAAAATAAAAACTGAGCTTTATTTTAAAATCCTTTACTTACATATTTGGAAATGTCATGACTAATAAGGTTCCTTGCAGTTAAAGTTTCTGCTGTTTTAAGCTCGTGACAGGGAAAATGCCTTTTAGAAACGGGGAAATTGAGACAGGAAGCCTCGTTTTACAAATTTACCCATAAGTCAGCAAGCAGCACAGCACAGTTGTTGACCCAGACAATCTTCTGCTAGTGTTTTTTGTTGAACTCTTTTTAAGTAAAAATGGTTTCATTTTATCTCTCATTGAAAAAGTCTTCTGATGAAAGATAAATTATGTGTTTTCCAATGAAAATGAAATTGAGGCAATTATGACTCAAATCTTGATAAAATGGAGAAGTAAACATTTTTCATTTTGAAAACTGCTCCTCCCCACTAAGTTGCATGTTCCTTCCAAATGGGAGGCTGCGTGTGATAATACGGTACATTGATTCTTCCTGCCCTTCCCTGTTGTGTGCTGTTACAGCGACATCAAAGACACTACAGTGGGCACACTTTCCCAGCGGATCACAAACCAGGTTCATGGTTTGAAGGGACTGAACTCCAAGCTTTTGGACATCAGGAGCTACCTGGAGAAAGTGGCCACAGGCAAGCTGCCTATCAACCACCAGATCATCTACCAGCTGCAGGACGTCTTCAACTTGCTGCCAGATGTCAGCCTGCAGGAGTTTGTTAAGGCCTTTTACCTGAAGACCAACGACCAGATGGTGGTGGTGTATCTGGCCTCGTTGATCAGGTCTGTGGTCGCGCTACACAACCTTATCAACAACAAGATTGCCAACCGGGATGCAGAAAAGAAAGAAGGGCAGGAAAAAGAAGAGAGCAAAAAGGATAGAAAAGATGACAAAGAGAAGGAGAAGGAGAAGAGTGATGTAAAGAAGGAAGAGAAAAAGGAGAAAAAATAAAACATGTAGCCTTTTAATTTGTAAATTAAAATCTTACAAACTAACTCAGTGTGCCGCCAGAGGGTTCTTTTCCCTTCACGTGCTGGTTAAGCAGCTGTGTCGAGGAGCACTCTCTGCCTCGGCTCTCTTGCTGTGGCATGACATGGAAGTGAAGGATGGAGGGACTCGTGGACCCAAACTGCAGCTTCGGCTGCTAGCAGCTGGGGATGTGATAGCTCAGGCTTCAGGTTGTGTGAGAACAGTGAAGTAGACATTTGTGGTACTCTTCATCCATTTATCGATAAAACCAGGAATTCAATTTCCCCCATCACCAACAACTCTTGGGTTTTTGGCAGTTTGTAATATTCAGTGGAATGCATGAGTTCTAACCCTCTGCTCTCTGGTGACAACACCATACCCTGAGACTTTGGGGACCCATAACTCTGGCATTCTCAGGACTTGGGTTCCACCTCCATATATTGTTTACCTTCAAAGATACAATTAAATGGCTTGGTTTTTAAGACTGTGTTCTAGTGGTTTTTGACTTGGAGAGGGGCAACCCATTTTCACAAGCAGCCAAGATAGCATTTAATGGATGCTGCCTTGAAGAATTTTGAATTTGGAACATCTGTGAAAGAGGCTCATTCACTGAAAAGCAGACAGCCTGCAACAGGCACTCCATAAGCAGCTGAGCCCAAAGAGCTGGGTCTTCAGCCTCAGGGGCAGTGTCCTGAACCGCAGACTCAAGCAATCCCCAGCCTCAGCTTCCCAGGTAGCTGGGATTACAGGTGCGTGCCACCACGCCCAGCTATTTTTTTGGAACTAGGTCTCGCTACGGGCCCCAGGTGGGACTCGAACCGCGATCCCTAGCCCCGGCCGCTTCATAGGCTGAAGCTTATAGGCACAAGCCACCGAGCCTGGCCCCCAGAGCAATTTCTTATGAGGAACACTGACCCTGAGGTCTAAGGAAACTTAGACTACAAGCCCAGTGGGATTGTTCCTGGGGATGAAATGAAGATCCCCAAAGTTGATGTCAGTACTCCTCAGCACAAGTTAGTCAACCCACTTGACATTCAAGAGTCGCTTGGGTATTAATTTCCTCTCTTAAGCAGTTTAAACTCTTAAAGAGTTCTCTAATGGACAATATAGTCAAAGTACAAAGATTTAAGAATACAAAAACCACTGAAATGTCAATCAAATTGCTTCAAAGTACTAAAAATACTTCAGTTACCAGAAGTTTCAATTTATATTCCACAACAAGCCTGCAAAAAAAAAAAAAAATAGTGGGAATTTAGGGGCTGATAGTAAGGTGTATAACTGAACTTTATTCTAGCATTTCCGCATCAGAAGTCAAAGATTCACTAGGGTTCTGAGAAGCAAAGGAAAGGAAACTACAAAAAATCATGTTGTACTTCACCTGTTTCAGCAATCAGAGATCATGGTTGTTAGATCTAGCTGGATAAGACAAATTTGACGTGCACAGTCCTATGCTTGAGATGTATTTAAGACTGCAGGTGTGTTGAAGCTTTTGAGATGATGCCATAAATGTGAGAAAGCAAACCTGTAGCAATTTCTCCAGAGAACAAGCAGTGAAGAGCCAAATGCAATAGTTCTGAGAGGCAGAATGTCATCCCAAGGACTGGTTCCTTCATAGAAGGGTAAGGTGGCAATTTGAGACCACACACAGTTCAGGTCACCTTCAGCACTATAATTTGATCTTAAATACTCTCCCAGGGTCTAAGGTAATAACACATGCCACAGGCTTTTAAGTTCATCTCTCTTTGATAAATTGCACTGTTTACTGAGCATCTAAGAACATGGGACTACCTAGGTCTTGCTATATTTAATAGTTTAACCTACATGAGGAAAATTGACTTCTACCTTCCTAACAAAATCCTCCATTCCTAATTCTAATGAAAATAGCTTGTGGCCTCTAGAGTCACTTAGCCTGAGGACTCGTTTAAAGGCAGAATTGCCACCATCCTACATATGAGAATGAGCTACATAAGGCCATTGATGAAATCTCACACAAATAGCAACCAACTTGACTGCAAAACCAATGACCTTTATCTAAAAGCCTGTATTAGACTAGCCTGGAAAGTCTCAAGATGAGCTTTCTGTTGCTTTGAAAATACTGAAAAAATATTCTGGAAAAAGTCATCCTAAATTCACAGCTGTAACATTCACCTTCACCTCTGTTTCCAAACATGTCAGAATGAACTGTTACACACTCCAAGCTCTTGGGCCACAAAGGGTAGAGAGATGAAGGCGGTTATCCCTTGCTGGTTTTCTGTTTGATTACTCACTGAAATCTTCTGACTGTACAGGCTAGTTATCCTTAATGTAAAGATGGAAACTAGGAGAATAGAACACCAGCTTAGTTATGAGTTAAATGTTCTTTAAATGATGAGTTAAAGGTTCTTTAATTTTGTTTAGACCATCAACAAAGGGACAAAGGAAAGCTACCATTTTATTTCTCCAGTATGGTAGCTGCAAAGAAGATCTCCCAAGCAAAATTAGCAAGCCTGGAATCTTATTCTAATTTCTGGAGGACCCTCCAGCTGAAATCAAACTCAGCCAACCATACACAATTATTTTCAATTCCAATAAAAGAATGAACTATCTTGCCGGGCGCGGTGGCTCATGCCTGTAAGCTTCAGCCTGTGAAGCAGCAGGGGCTAGGGATCGCGCTTCGAGTCCCACTTGGGGCAACACAGCGAGACCTAGTCCCGAAAAAATAGCTGGGCATGGTGGTGCATGCCTGTAATCCCAGCTACCTGGGAAACTGAGGCTGGGGATTGCTTGAGTCTGTGGTACCCCAGGCAACGTGAGCCTGCGGTTTCATGGGCAAAAATAGAACAAGTCTCAAAAAAAAAAGAATGAACTATCTCATCCAAGGTAAGAACAAACCTTCTCTCTACCATTCTGTTACATTTATAGAGCAGAAATAAAATGAGAAGAAAGTAGGTAGGTTGTTTGTAACACTACAACACTCACCAGAATGACTTCATCTGCCACTGTGCCAGGAAATGAGAAGGTGGGGCATGTTAGGATAGCAAGAAAACACTTGGTTTTTGTGACCCACAAAAAAAGATTTTCACAACTGCCCTGAGCAAATCCATTCCAAATCCCCATACAGAAGCACACAGGCACACAGCTGTTTGCATCTCAACACCACTCAGCCCCTTGTCAGTGCTTGCCTGAAAGCCGCAAAGTTCAGATCTTTACAAAATTAAAAAAAAAAAAAGCATGAATGGCTATTTTTGTTGCAGGGATAAATAGAAAGTGAGGTAAATATAAAGTGAGGTAAATAGCAATGGAGAAAGAAAAGAGAAGGAATGGAAAGAAGAGGAAATGATGAAACTTTTTTGAATTAGGCCGTTTCCAGGGCTTAAATCTTTCGCCATTCCTCTTTGAAGGCAAACCTGATTTTGAACACTAGGTGGCACCATTGACCAATCTAGGCAAGGGAAACTGCTGGCTGCCAGAAAAGCACAGAACTGGAAACTCTCCCAGAGTTACTTCCCACCACTTCCGGTTTGGGCTGCCAGCATCCAGGCAAAATTTTGAAGGAATTTAGGGAGCAAGGTGAAGCAAAAGATTGGCTCTATGGCCATCATGGTGGCGCATGCCTGTAAACGGCAGCATAGGAAGCCGCATCCAGGGCCAGGGATCGCGGGTAAGTCCCGCTTGGGGCAACGTAGCAAGACCGAGTTCCAAAAAACAGTTGGATGTGGTGGTGCGCGCCTGTAATCCCAGCTACCTGGGAAGCTGAGGCTGGGGATTGCTTGAGTCTGTGGTACCCCGGGCAACGTGAGCCTGCGGTTCCACAGGCAAAAATAGCGAGACAAAGTCTCAAAAAAAAAAAAAGACTGGATCTAGTGCCATAGCACCCTTACTGTGCTCTGCCCACACTGCTACTTCGGTGATAATGTTTTCTGTCACCCTCAGAGAGTTCATGCTTTGATTTTCCTCACGCTGACATCGCTCCTATTTCTTCATAAACCGTATTCAGTGGTGTGCTGGTAAACGTGTAATGGTCAGACTTTTCTATATCCTGCCTACAAGAGATCCACTTCATATGTGAACCCACAGCCTGACAGGGAAGGGATGAAAAAAGACATTCCATACAAACAGAATAAAAAAGGCACAGCAAGCAGGGTGTGGTGGTGCATGCCTGTAATTCAAGCACTGGGAGGCAAGAGGCCTGGGATCACTTGGTTTGGTGAGACTACCCCTGGCAACATAGCAAGACCTGGTCTCAAAAAAGCATCTGGGCATGGTGGCACGTGCCTGTAATCCCAGCTACCTGGGAGGCTGAGGCTGGGGATCACTTGAGTTCACAGGATTCGCACTACCCCGGGGCAACATAGCAAGACCTAGTCTCAAAAATAAAAAAGCACAGCAGCGGCAATGACGTAAGAAAAAAAATTAATAATAAAAAAAAATGCTGCATAAGCCTAAGTTGTAACCACCTCCGAGTTACTCATCTCTCAGTGTTCCAATGTGCATGCATCATGTACACGTCGATAACTGCTTTTCCTCTTGTTTGGAAAAAAAAAAGAAAAAGGTACATCAGGGTGCCTACTCCTCTTGCCACTTTACTCAGCATTGTACTGGGAGTTCTAGCCAGAACACTGAAGCAAGAGAATAAGTAAAACCAAGTCCAAAAGAAAAAAGTGAAACTATCATGTATAAATAATATATAGAGAAAAACCTAAAGATGCCACTGAAAAAAATGGTTAGAACTAGAGAATTCAGTAAAGCTACAGGATACAAAATGAACATGAAAATTAGTTGTTTCTGTAGAGTCACAAAGTACTCTCAGAGAAATTTTAAAAACCATCCCATGATAATGGCATCATAGGATAAAATACCCAGGAATCGATTAACCAAGGAGGTGAAAGATCTCAAAGCCATAAGCTACAAGATACAGATGAAAGAAACTGAAAAAGATACAAGTTAATGCAAAACAACCCTGCTTCTCTGAGACTCGTGGGCCTTTAGCATTTCCCCTTCCCATCACTTTTTTTTTTTTTTTTTTTTGAATCTAGGTCTCTCCATTTGCCCATGGAACCACAGGCTCACGTTGCCCGGGGTACCACGGACTCAAGCAATCCCCAGCCTCAGCTTCCCAGGTAGCTGGGATTACAGGTGCGTGCCACCACGCCCAGCTATTTTTCGGGACTAGGTCTCCTGTGTTGCCCCAAGCGGGACTTGAACCACAATCCCTAGCCCTAGCCGCTTCATAGGCTAAAGCTTACAGGCATGAGCCACCGTGCCCGGCTACTTCCACATTTTTGTATCTTACCTTATAATCTATTTTAAAACCCTTAACCTGATGCCTCTGTAACTCTAATACCTCATCATCCTCTTTACTCCATACCCTGGCTAGTCAGCCACTCACCCAGAATCTGGGAGATCAACTGATCCCTCCGCTCCTTCAGCCTTGGCATTTAGTCACCCCTGGGTCCTTCCTACCATGAGGGCCCTCTCTGCCCCCCACCCCCTGCATCCCACCACCTACCCCTAACATGCATCTGTCTGTCACCTGTAGCTTTCCTGGAACCTACTTGCTTGCTCACATTCCCTCTCTTCCTTCTTTTATCCTCCTGCCAGAGCAACCCAGCCAGGGATGGGGTGTGGGGTGACATTCTGACAGGGAGAGCTGCACCAATCTGACTCCTGGGCTCTTGACCAAGATCATCACCATCGTCAGGGGAAGAGGCCCTCTCTTCTCTGGTCTTGTCCCGATTTCTGCTACCTTTCTAATTAGACACACACAAGTCAGAGACACTTGAAAGTGTTTTATCGATATCCTTAGAGAGGAATGGATCCCTGAGGAAGACAAAGCACAATGTGTACGTGTGTGTTTTCATTTACATGTGTGGCATTTCCCTTCAGCCTCATTCTCTCCCACCTTTATAAATTCAAACAAGATTGAAACTCGTGACTGTGTAGTCAGACCTCAACTCCCATTTCATATTCCCTGTTCCTGGACAAAGACTTTCAGTCCATTCTGCTATGGGATGGGCCATGAGGTTAGTTCTAGACAATGAAGGCAGGAGGAGGTGAAAGGCCACTCCAGTCTCTCTCCCTCATTGTGGCAACTGAGGGACATGGTGAGATCTACAGCTCCTGTCAGTCTCAGGCACCCAATTCCTACTCACCCCCTCCCCAGCCTACTACCCACGGCTGGCACCTGTTGGTCTCGTTCTCATTGGGCTACTGTACCTGATGGGCCCCAATCTGGAAGTGGCTCTTGGCTTGATTGGCTCCTGCTTATTTTTCAGAGATGCTTCCCCTAGAACACCATCTAGAGCAAACCCTCTCTTTCCCTTCCTACACTCTTCTCTGCCATCCATTTAACTTTATCCAGGGAACAGCATGGTGACTGTCACAAACAAGACTGTGCTGTGCCTTTGACAGTCGCTGTGCATAGACCTTAGGCGCTCTCAGAGCAACCAAGTCTTAAATGCTCTCAGCAGCAAAAGGGTAGCTCTGAGAGGATGTGCTGACTAAGCTTCCTCTAGCATCATTTCCCAGTCTGCACGCTTATCAAAGCACATTGTCGACTACTTATACAACATCCTATGTCAGTTTTATCTCAACAAAGCAGGGAGAAAACCATTTTTCAAGGTGATTCCTATACCCCATGGAAAAGGAGACCCCCCAGGATATATCAGTGCTCCTGTCAGTAAACAGCATCAGAATCAAAGGCAAATGCCTGAGTCATTCCTCCTCACACCGTACACCCCATATTTCAACCACTGGGACCAATTCTAAGGAGTTGGCCAACTACTATGACTGTAAAATCTAGCAGTTCAAAAGTGAAATGAATGCCCTCCAGGGAGAAGTGACACTTCCACACCCAGAGGCTCATCAGAGGGGTCACCTTTGAGGGGGAAGATGTGCCCCTGGAAACGACAACCTCAGCACCAAGCCTGGAGCTCAGAGGCCATTCTTCAGGCTAGTTCATGGCACCATCTAGCTTGCTGCTCACCCTGTAATTACACAGGAAATGGACCCAAAATTGTCCTGGAATGACTGGATGTGACTCCGGCCCACTGGGTTTGGCTAGAGGCCCAGATAAACACTAACAACATCCCCAGGCAGAGTGCCAGTCACAGGCTGGGCAGGACTCAGCCTCCGGGCCATGGGCACTGCTGGGCAGATGATGTCAGGCTGTGGGCGTGGGCTGCCAGGGAGACGATTCCCCCCTTGCCATTATTTTCTTTTCTTACAAAAAAGGAGCGTTTCAGTCTGCCTCTGGCTCTCGTGTTATCTAATCTACAGGCCATCTCCTTGCCAAGGCTCCTTCCTGTGTTAAAGTCTTGGCCATGTTCAGGCCCCAGGGCAGGGAGGAGAGGCTCACCCCAGAACACTCTGCCCCTGGAGGGTGGATTAGTTTTCTACCGTCTTATTAACAAGTTCCTGTAAAGTGTACCCGCTTAACACAACATGTATTATTGTCTGTTTCTGTGGGTCAGGAGCCCTGGCACAACCTAGCTGGTCCTCTGCTGGGGGCGGCTCACAGGAGGTGTTCCCGGGGTCAGCTGGGCGGCAGTCCAGGTGTGGGCTTGAGATTCCAGGTGCATGCGGTTGTTTGGCAGAACTCGGTTCCACACGGGCTGTAGGACTGGGAGCCTCAGTTACTCACTGGCTGCCCCCTCTCCCATGCCATGTGGGGCCCTCCAACCACCAAAGCAACAGGCAGCGGAGAGGCCTCCAGCAAGAAGCGATCACAACCCTTTGTCATTTCATACAGAAGTGACAGGGTATCGCCTTTGCCATATTCTACTGGTGAGAAGGAATTCACTTGCCCTGTCCATACTAGAGGGAGAGGAGGACAACAACAGGAAGGTACCATGGAGGGGGAGGGGGAGCAAGCCCACCTGCTACAGAGAGGAACTATAGAGCTCACCAAGGGGTCCACCTTGGCTATCATGCTGTTCCTTTTTAATTCCAATACTTAATTAATGCTTTGGAACATAGATTATGGTAGAAGAAAATGCAGAAGAAAAACATCCCACTTGACAACCTATTGCCACATTTGGCTTTGGAAGTAATTAAAGCATAACAAGGCAAAGCAGGCCAGGCCTGGTGGCGCATGCCTGTAAGCAGCAGCTAGGAAGCCATGGCTGGGGCCAGGAATTACAGTTCGAGTCCCACTGGGGTGCACACAGCAAGACCTCATTCCAAAAAAATTAAGCTGGGCATGGTGGCGTGCGCCTGTAATCCCAGCTACCTGGGAAGCTGAGGTTGTGGATTCCTTGAGTCTGTGGTACCCCGGGCAACGTGAGCCTACGGTTCCACAGGTCAAAAAAAAAAAAGGCCTAAAACCAGATAAAGGTACTTCTTTTACCTTGATGTTGTGTATCTTAAGCAGACTTGGTGAATTATGCTAATCTAGTACCCTGGGGCTACTGTTCCAAGGTCCAGGTGGGGAAGGAGAGATGGACCACCAGGAGAGAGTGTGATTGTGAATTGGAACCTCTGGTTTCATGAGGGGAAAGGGAGTGAGGGGGGGGTGCTGTAGTGAAATTGGGGAGCCATTGTGGCCCCAGTATCCCAGTATGGTAATAATAGCTGCATTAGGAGAGCAGCCCTGGTGAACAGAGACTTGGAGATGGGAAGCCAAAGGCTTCTCACAAGAGGAACAAAGAGAGATTTAAGGAATGTGGCTGGAGTGAGAGAAACAAAGATGGAGAAGAGAGAGAGCAGAGGAGCAGGGAGGCTGGAGGCCTTGGAGCTGCTATTGCCATGTGCAACAGCAGGGCAGGGAAGGAGGCCATGCTGTGGGCCTCCATCCTCAGTCCAGGCCAGTGAGGAACCAAGGGAAGCATGCTTGAGAAACTTGTGCCCTGTGGCCGGGCTTGGTGGTGCGTGCCTATAATCCCAGCTACTTGGGAGGTAGAGGCTAGGAATCACTTGAGCTTATGGGTTCGAGACTACCCCAGGCAACATAACGAGACTTAGTCTCAAAAAAAAAAAAACAAAAAAACAAAACCCACAACTTGTGACCTATATAAGTAGCTGACTTAGAGACTCAGTACTTGCTTTAACTTTGAAACTGCAAAGCTTGGGAATCATCTGGAGACCTGAGGAGAATTTGAAGGAGGATCTAAAGATTAGCAGAAAGGAGAGAAGATCTGGCATCAGGCATCTGGAGGAGGAGTAGACAGTTTTGCTTTGAAAAAAAGGACCCAGGAGCTGTTGAACCTTTTGGAGCTGCCAGCCTTCCAGTCTTCTAAGGTCAGGGAGCTGGAAGAAGGTGGAGAAGAGGGGTTCTTCAGAGTGCTGAGCTGCCCTGATGACTCCTGAGGAGGAGAACGGGTGAGAGACAGAGTGGCCCAGCTGAACGTCATGTTGGTTGTGGAACGCACTCCATACCAGTGACTGAGGACTGAAGACAAGGACATACCCTTCAGACTGAACCACACTAAGACTGAGGTAAAACCCACACAGCTGCCCGAGAGGTAGAAGTGGGGTTCCTTTCTGTTTGGGACACCAGTCCGAGTGTGAACTATTAGATTCTTAGTTTGTCTTCTCCTATCTGTGAATAAACCCCTGTGTTTACTCTTATCATGAAAGCGTGATCTCCGGGCAACTGCTTGTGCTAGGGCAGAAGAACCCTCATTAACTAAAATTAAAACATCCCTTTTAATTTAAAAATTAAATCCCCTCACCCCGGTAACAAGAGCAAGAAAAAGGATAAAAAGAGAAAGGAGCAGGGACTGGGGATATGACATTTGGGAAGGAGAGCTGAGAGGAGATCAGATACCTGGGAGCATCAGATACCTGGGAGCATCAGGCATGGAGGTTTCAGCTTCAGGAGGAAGAGGACTCAGGAACTGAGTCTTTGGGGCTCTCCCGGCAGTCAGGCCTCAAGGTCGAGAGCTGTGTGAAGGTGGAGGAGAGGCGACTCTAATGAAGTGCTGAGCTACTGTGCAACCCAGATAGACCCAAGCTGAACCTCGTGTTGGTGGAATTCACTGGATGCAGACTGGAGTCATGGAGGAACAAAAGACAAGGACGTAACCTGGCGGTTTATGTCAGATACTGAAGTACACTAAGACTGAGGTAAACCCCACGCAGCAACCCAAGGAGCAAGAGTGGGGTTCTATTCTGTTTGGGACACTTGTGAGGGTGTGAACTGTTAGCCTCTTTTAGTCTGTCACCTCCTATTTGTGAATAAACCCGTGCTCACCCTTATCACGAAAGTTTGATCTCTGGGCAGCTCTGGGCAGCCGCTTGCGCAGGTGGAAGAATCTTCATCGTTATAAATTAAAAACAGTGACCCCGTCTCCTGATAACAAAGAGCAGGAAAGGCTCACGCCTGCATGAGGTCTGAGTAGTTCATGCCAGGGGCTAGACTCAGGCAGATCAGTTGAAAGTCATCATTACAAATCAGTCCAAGGCCAGGCACGGTGGCTCGTGCTTGTAAGCTTCAGCCTATGAAGCGGCCGGGGCTAGGGGTCGCGGTTCGAGTCCCGCCTGGGGCCCACAGTGAGACCTCGTTCCAAAAAAAATAGCTGGGCGTGGTGGTGCGCGCCTGTAATCCCAGCTACCTGGGAAGCTGAGGCTGGGGATTGCTTGAGTCTGTGGTACCCCGGGCAATGAGAGCCTGCGGTTCCACAGGCAAAAACAGCGAGACCTAGTCTCAAAAAAAATAAATAAATAAATCAGTCCAGCACATCCTCACCCTCTCTGCAGAGTGCCAGCGGTACCCTGCTCCTCCCCTGCCCCAGGAACCTTCACCCAATGCCAGTAAGCTGAGATGGTGGATGAGCCCATTCTCCTCCCTCTCCCACCTACAAAAATGACAGCAAAGAAAACTTCATGAAAAATCTTCATCCACAAGAATAGAGAACAGAGGTGGATTCAGCAATGGATTAGGGTATTTAACCAAGTAGGTTAAATAAGTAAAGGGAGGAAGCAGGGGTGGGTCTGTGACTGACCAACAGGTTAACCTTCAACACTGCAGAGGGTGATGCAGACAAGGGGCCAGCACAGGAGGAACGAGACCACTTAGACTCAGTACTTGGGAGCGGCAGGAACACAGAGAGGCCCATAATGGAGGCGGTGACAAGTTTTCTCTCCAGAGGATAGGACACCAGGTCCTAGCCTCCACCTAGCCTAGTTTCCTGCCCTCTCCCATTCTCAGACCAGGATTCAAAAGGAGTCCCAGGGCTGAAGAGGGAGAGAAAAGATCAAGTCAGTGGCCCGACAGCTGTCTAGCTGTCCTGCTCCTCGTTTCTGAGAAGCAGAATCAAGTGGGAGAGCAGATCATTCATCCCCACAGGAAAGACTGCTGGACTGTGACATGCAGTGCCCGGTGAAAAGGCAACTTCATAACTAACTCGCTTAGGATAAAGACCAGCAGACGAGAAACCACCCAAGAGTGTCTTCCTCTGAAACACAGTGAGCCAAAACCAGTGTGCAAGGGGTGGTTCTTTCCTTCCTGCTCCTCCTGTGTGCTTTTCTGTCTCGTGTCTTTGCACTGCTCCTCCTGTCGTGCTGGGCATCTTTCTAGAGCATGACCTTTGAAGGGCAGTTGGGGCCCTGACCTGGAGTGACCTAGGAATAGCAGAGCCAGGCCAGAGTCGGGGGTGGTGGTGGTTTGGGGTGACGAGTTTCAGGCTCCTCAGGCCAGGTCTTTCTCAGTCACAGGCAGGTGCTTGTTCTGGTGGCAGGTTGGGTTTGATGCATGCTCACAGCCTGCTGCCATGAGATAGGAAGGAGCAAGAGGCCAGAGCATCCACAGTGGGGCTTATTTAGTCACTGGGACTCCACAGTGGCTTAACTTCCAGCCACCTCAGCCATGTTCTGGGTGCCATAGACCACACTGCAATCTTGCTCAACATTTTGCATTTGGCTCTTTCTGACTCATGGAATTATTCATCTTGTTTTGGAACCAGTCTTGTGATTTTCCTCTTTTTTCTATCTTGTGTGTCTTCGTTATGTGTTGGGAACAGAGAAGCTGATCAAGCCATCAGGGCCCAGGACCCACACTTGGGTTCCCAATACTCTTCCACAAGAACCAGGGCTCTTCCACAAGAATGAGTTGGTTCTAAGGAGCAAGAGAAGTAGAGCTGGGCAAGGGATAGCATGTTAATCCTCAAGGATATCTAGAGAAAAGGCAATAGAGGGGTTCAGGTGGCAACAAGCATCAGAAAGAAAACAATGCTCGTCTCCAGGATGAACTAAGATGGAGTGACGTCCGGAGTCCACGATGATGTTCAGAAGGTGCAACTACTAAGAGTCTCATGCTCCGACCTGAGCCAGCAGCCTGGTGCCTGATCTATGAGATTACAGTCAAGGGGCCTGTGACTTTGGGTCCAACTCAGGGTTACGGCACCTGGCTAAGAGCATACTTAAAATGCGATGCAAGGAGCAGACCAGGGGAAAGGGACGGAGGTCAAAGCTTTGGGCGCTGAATCAATTTTCTTCCCCAAGAAGCAGGGGCCTTGTTGATGCTAAGTGTCTCTCAAGAACCAGAAGAGCTGTTGTACGTGAGTTTTCCTCCAAGCAGAAGCACACAGATCTTCAGAGTAAGTTTTTCTAGAAGGGCAAGGTGAGCCCCTGTCAAGAAGGGCCATGGGGCCGTAAGAGTTACGCTTTCTGGACCCAGGGAGGCCTGGGACGCCGAGGAGACCCACGGAGGAATGAAGTGTCTTATCTGCTCTTCTAAAATGAATACATAGCCCTGGTTGGCTGTATCAGAAGCTGATTATACAGTGGGTGGGAAGTGGGAAGCCTCTCTGCTCATGGACTTTTGTTTGAAGCACTTCAGAGTAAAGGGGATTGGGGGAGGAGTTGTGGCTATAACAGAGAAGTCATCAGGACCCCCAGGGAGAAAGAGCTGGATGAAGACGACATAGTTGGGTTCCATTATACTCCAGTTGTGGACTAAACCATCTTTTCATCATTGTAGAAGTATCAACATTTTTTGTTGTTTTCTGACTTTTGGAATAAACACATGAAGAAGGTAGAGACTTCCTTCCGTTACACAATAGATGTAAATGTTTGCCAACACCGACACTCTGATGGTGTAGAAGTAAAGGGATAGATGCCCACAGGCAGAAGCGAGAAAGGGCACAGAAGCTGGAGAGGCAGACAGGGCACTGAGATTTAGGTCTCAGCAGAGAGGCCACTGCTCCCTGGATCCCATGGGCCCTGTCCACTGAAAGGGCTGGTGAAACCTGAGGATTTTGACGGTAATTGGGTAGACTCTTGTGGGATCCTTTTTTAAACCTATTTTGGAGAGTCCAAAAGAAACCAGCAGTTAGCCAGGCACGGAGGCTCGTGCCTGTAGCTTCAGCCTATGAAGTGGCTGGGGCTAGATTTGTGGTTCGAGTCCTGCTTGGGGCAACACAGGAGACCTAGTCCCAAAAAATAGCTGGGCGTGGTGGCGCGCGCCTGTAATCCCAGCTACCTGGGAAG